>JAJNBS010063653.1:0-10385 GCA_028455975.1 Notopais sp. c TS-2021
AGTTTTCTGAGATAGAATTATTTTGGGACCAAGTTTTCTGGGACCGAGTTTTCTGGGACCGAGTTTTCTGGGACCGAGTATTCCCGAAACCCTTCTTATCAATCTCAACATAAGATTCATGTTTGATAATCTAAAGTTAGTGTCATCCTTGAGGTTCATGAAAAGTTTCTCAAATTGTCTCCCAATATATTTAAATAAGGATGCTACAATGGTATGCGATCTACAAGCCAAGAAACTACTTTGATATGCGATCTACAAAGTATATGTTATCTACAACAATAGGTTAAGTTAGGTTTGGTTAGGTAAGGTTTAATTTCATATTCTGTAACTTGGAATTGTTTCTATAGAGAAAAATTCAAAAGTCATGTAGTCCAAAATAAATATAAAATATCATGTAATTGTAGATCACATACCAAAATAGCATTTGTACTTTGTATATCACCTTGGCTTGTAGATCGCAAATATATCTTTCTAATTTAAACAAATCTAAATCATACATTGAGTATAATTTCCATTTGTTCAAAACCAAAGTGGTCTAGTGACCAGTATGTCAAGATATCATGCTTTCGTTTTTAAGAAACTATATAGACCTTCCTTAGTTCGATAAAGCTACCTTTGTTTTTGACAAAGCAACACTCTTCAACTAAAGAAGCAATATCCTCAATTATTTAAGGAAGTAAACTGTCTATGTCGTATTCCATGACAATTTGCTTCGTTAGTTCAACGAAGATCTTCCTCATTTCGATGATGTATCTATTGTAGTATACTTTAGAGCGTAGGTTCCATCGTAACAAGAGTCTTTATATTAAATAGACAAGACACAGCTACGGACAATACAGGGGATTTTTTTAAACCAGTAAATGGATTTAATTCATATACCTTAAGTAATGCAATAGAAACATATCGAACATCTTTAACCAGTTTAATCAATACTTCTAGATCTACATTGTATATATGGTTATTAATGTCTTTATTCAAGTGGAATCATGGAATATCCATTCTTGAAAAAGTATTGGATGAATAATTATATTTTAAAATGGAGAAAGCCACTATTTATGAGCAGTTTTTGCTGTTAAAGTTTTCTAAACTCACAAAAAAAACATTAATATTTTCCTTCATATATTCAATGAAAGACTTTGTTATTTAAACGAAGTGCATATTTAATTCAATTATGATTCACGTTAAAAATCAATGGAAAATGCTTCGTATGTTCACAAAACGAAAAAATAATTTCAATGTACAGTAAAATATCTAACAAAGATAACTAATCTAATTTTGCAAAACCCACTGTCAATTAATTATTAATCAAACTCAATAGAGACGAAATATTTTTATATTTCAAAATGATATTTATTCAACTTTTAAAATATCTCTGTATATTTTTATTTATTTATGAATTATTATGATTTTATGTAAAAGTATCCAGAAATATATAGAACAATTATTTCAAATATATATCTAATAATTAAATGAAAAATTTACTTTAGTATTTTGTTTTGTAAAAATGCAATGTATTTTCAATATTTTTAATCTCTTTTGTCAATTTAGTTTTAACTGATAAAATAAGTTCAAATACCACACTGAGAAAAGCATGCATACAATTTTTAAAAATTAGATTCAATGTATCAAAAACAATTTAGTTTTTTGGTGTATTTGCTAATCAAAAAAGGTACTTAAACATTCATATATAATAATAAATCACGAATTTCGTCTGGTTTATAAAGCTTAAACAAATATTGCCTGCGTCTTGTTTGATTCTTAGAAGATCTATGTTACAGTAATGAAGTGTGTGCTTAAGAAGTACACCTACATAGGTTATACAGAAAGAATGCTTCAAGTACGGATAACGTGTCATATGAGTCGTTGTATAGATGGAAAAATGACAATTTGCACAAAATAAAGAAAAATATCCACAATAAGAGATTATACAAACAAATGTATAAAGTCACAACATATCATAAGGATATTTATATTGCTATGCATTTAATATTCAAGCATGGCGCATAATTTTATGTTGTACGTTAAAAAAATTACCCATAGAGATAGAAATAAGGAGTTTCTATCTTTCCCCCAAAAATATAATTTTAGGCCTGATGAGTGATGATAATATCCTTGATTTCAAAGCGTTGGAATTAAATGCAAGATGTTTCAGTATTTTTGTGTTCTTTTCTTCATCCTAAAATCTCATATATATTCATGCTTCTGAAATAGGATTAAAAGCAACTTAAAAATGAATTCAATGTCAATCAATGTCCTCGTATCGTTTAATGATTAAAATATATGTAACCTATTTCTCCTGTCATGTTTTAAACAATTGCGACATTTTATTTGAAGCGATGTTTTTCTGGGAAGAATCAATCTATTTTCTTTATTCGTATGTGCACATTTATAGGTATATAATAATATGCAAGTTAGGTTAGTTCGGGTTATATAATAACAGATGTTTATCAATTAAAAATATACAGTTACCGTATATTATCTTATTTTTATCTTAATGGGAGCAAATTATTGGGTTTTGGTGTGTGTTTATGTAATAGGACTCAATATGTAATGCAGGATCATTATTTTGAAGAGACGTTTTCAAAAAGTAAACATTTTTAAATGAAAATCTTTCCAAGATGGATTAAAGTTTGACAAGTCCTTAACAGATTCATCGATCTTAGACGACAAAAAATCTCCTTGAAAAATTGACGCCTCAAACCATTGTTTTCTCATCTTTTCACTCTCAATAATCACTTTTGGTTGTGTTTCTTTCAACTTCAAGAAATAGATTAATCAATACAGTACAGTCTACCTAATCATATATTATATTCTCTATGAATTTATCTCTCCATCTATTGTGGTAAACCAGGCGCTGATTGTCAATTCAGGAAATGATGTAAATTCCAATGATCATACACTAAGACAGTGATTCCCAACTTTGGGTCCGCGGTCCCCTGGTGATCCGCAGGACTCTTTCAAAAATTGTTGGTCATATTTTAAAAAATTGTAACAAAAGCAGTCAACCATTTAATGTCATTTTCAACATCATACCTGTGTGAATAAGCATTCTCTCAATGTATAAATATTAGTTAACAAAAATAATTGTAGGCGAGGTCCGCCAAAATAGTTTTAAGACCTGTGGGGGTCCTCGAATGGACAAAGGTTGGGATACCATGAATACTTTTAAATATATTTCATTTGAAAAACGACTTTCCCCATATTGAAAGCTAAGAGAACAGACCCCCCCGAAGGGCGAGGCGGTGTTGCCACTGCTAGTACATTACATATTCATTCAAATGAATTTATTTCAGTTTTGAAGTTAATTTGCTGTATTTAACCACAATTAAATATACCTTCGATTGATCCTCAAGATTGATGTCGGATGTGCTACTTTCATATTCATTGAAAGCTTAATGTAGTTTATAGAAACTACTTCAGTAAACTTTAGAATAGAATTGATTGGAAACTTTGTCCAAGTCACAAGATTCTGTAAGACAACTTTGTCAGACAAAATTGATCAAGAATATGTTCTATATTAACTATATACACACAGAATGTATCCCATATATGTATATATATATAGAATAATACAAGGGTTGATGAATTAAATAATATGCAACCGAAACATCTGTTTCTTCAATGCAACACTATATATATATATCGATTTACATAACAATCTGTATTCAGAGGTAGAATTTATAATATCTGGATCAATTGCATAATTTGACCACAATGGGTATGTACATATTATATTCATAAGATTGGTGACATTTGTAATCAATAATACAGATATCGACAGAACAAAATACTGAAACTAATATATTACCTAACCTATTCCCTCTAACATCATATCGTCTCGTACATCATATAGTATCCTATATCATATCATATTATATCCCACTTTAACTTATTGTAACATAACCAATATATTCGTTCGTTATTATGCCTGTTCTGCGCGACATTGTGTTCGTAGATATTTTATTTGCCCATCATTTTGAATATATTTATGATGGACGTCGAATTGAAATGTAAAATCTGAATGATTTGGTTTCGAAATCAGACGAAAACTGGAATATTAACTGGAATGGGATATTATTAACTGCATTGTTGGTTTGAGTTCTTTTCAAACGTCGATGGAAAATCTTTAATCTCAAGTGGTCGTATTTGCGAGGATTGAAAACATTCAATTTAGATTTCCTTTACGATTGAGTGTTAAATAAATATATTTTTTTATAATTTAGGTAGCAGAATTTTGATATTCGATTCTGAAATTAAATTTATTTTCATTTGGAAAATTCTAAAATTTATTCAGAAATTTGATTTTAGATATTTAAATGGATTCTTTTTAGCGAAATATTTTCTCTTCAAGAGACGTGAACAATATTGCATAAAAAAAACTATTGTGAAGAAATGGAAACGTGGCATCACAACCTAATTGAATTTCGCACGGAGGCTTTGGGTATTAAATGATTCAATAAAGCACAAAGGAGAAAATTCACACGCGACTTAATTCTTAAGCAAGAATGACTGAGAAATATTTGTCCCTAGGTTTTAAATGTCAAAAATTGTTTTTCTAATTTTCAACGACACAAAGTGACACTTTCATTTCAAAGAAAAGTGAAAACAAAATAAAAAGTGTTTCTCTATTTAAGTGACATAGAAGTATAGACTCCTCCCTATTCGAGGAAAACAGTCACTAATTTCTTTCTCCAAGTGTTTAAAAAAAACTAACTTCAATACATAAGAAAAACACACCTTTTTTACCCAACACAATTGTAAGCATTTTAAGATTTTCTCTAAAATGGTTGCAGATATTTTAAATAACAAAAATAAAAAATAATTAGTATTCATATTATCAGTATCTCCTGGCTCTGTGAATTCAAATAAAATTATCTTGTGGGCAATAAAGAAATTTCCATATAAATTGTCCTCGATCATATTAATATAATAATAATTTCACAATTTGATACTACGGGTTTCATTTTTTAAAATATTTTTCTTTCTAATTATTTTATGGTTGCATATTTTTTAGTATATTAGGAATACTACATTATATATAATCAAATAGTTACAAATTAACTAATGCTATAACTATAGCTATGTCTTTATACATACATTCAGGGCTGCAACTTAAAATATATTAATTCTATAATATATACTCTAATTTATAGTCAAAATTAATAGAATTTTATTGCACAAAATAATAAAAATATATATAGAGGAAACAAATTAGGAAATAAATGCAGTTTGAGCATAACTAATTTATTATATTGTGTCATTTGAATTAGACTTCTTGCATTAATATTTTTCCCAGAATTTTGATTCCAAATATATCTTTCCCAACTGTGTTAAAAAAACTTATTTCAATAAGATATTTCATCCAGGACCGAACCTTGTAATTGTTAGTAAACTTACAAGCTCTTTTCAATTTAAAACACATTGTTTTAAATTTATACTTGTTCCCGATGTGATTGAGAAATTATAATGTGGAAGAAAATTCGGATCAACTACAGAATAGTGTTCTCATTTTCTAACTGTAGAAGAATCTCCTCAATGTTACTTAACAAATTATTAGACAGACATTTGTTTGGTTAGGTTGAACTCATTATCAAAAAATTATCTTGAGAAATTTTCTGTTAATATCATGTGTAATAAAACAATTATTTACGACTGTAAAATATTCTCCTCATTTTCCTCAAACTGAAGAATAGTCTCCTCATTCATTATGAGGATAATATTATACAATTCTGCCACACGAGCTCATTGTTCCCGCAAATGTCATTATCAGATACTGTAAATATCAAAGATTTTTCCATTTTCAATTTTAAAATTCTGTTATTTGAAAGTATTCTTATTAAATATCGCATTATCAAGATTTAAATCCGACCAATCCGATATACTTTTAATTCCCTATCTATATTTTATCTAGTATATAATTAAGATATATTTTTAATTCAGTTCTAATATACAGAAATGTGTCCATTAGTTACTTGATTATAAATTTATTGCATTTCATATTAAAGTTGCCATTATTTTATTATTGAATTGGTACTTTGATACTGGGTCTATATTAAGATTAAGGTTAATCTTAAGTGATAATCAGTATTCGCTTCACTGAAATGTTTTTAAAAATCATTCTTTTAATTGAAAATTCGTTCGTTAAGAAAAAAGTACTTTTATTACATGACAATTGAGAAACATTATTGCAAATGTTATGTAAGAGTTCTTTCCTCACTGTGTATATTCAATTTTCATCATGTTCCAGAGGAAAAGTTTTACGTAAAAAAATAGAACTTTCTAAAGCACGGCCTAAAATTTCGATTGGGCCTATATACTTATCGTAAATAGACTTTAGTGGTCTATGATTTATTTTTCCTTATTATATTCATAAATATAACCACCGTGCTAGATATGTTGTTTGAGGCAGCCTATAGCGATATTTCTATAAGAAGACATCTAAAGTACCTTAGATCTGAAAGATAATTATAGTGGTGCCACCTATTGATTTGTTCGTAAGTTATTGTCGTAATAGAATATCGAAGGAATGGTCAAACGAGTTTGTGTCCTGCTTCAAGTATTAATATTGTAGTAGGAATTTAAAATAATCGGTTTAATTTTAATTATAAAAGCGAAAAATAGCTGCATTTCTATGTTTTATAGCGATATTTTTTAATTATTTAATTATAATTGACAACCTTGCTGTGAGATAGTGAGATAGTGAGATATAGGGAACAAAAATAATAAACGATGTTCTACTCTATGGTATATTTAATCTGAACTTCTTCCAGACTATATATTTTCGAACTTTATTGCTTCTAATTACTGATGTAATTAGGAACTCACACAAAATTATTATAGAAAGAAAAACAATTAAACATTATATCATAATAAAGTTTAAAACCTCAACTTTGTTTCTATAATACCGGTACAAAAAATATAATTATCACAACAAATCCAACATTTTCCTGAATTTCACAGTTGAGAGTTGACTAAAAAAGTGTTATGACGAATTGGCTTAAGCTGACACTCTTTATATATAGATACTCTTTGGCAACTCTTTTTAAATGAAGATTTAACCATAAATAAATAACTTAATCTTAAATCATCCGAAATCAAACTTCGAAATGACACCACAAGTTCTCTGTCATAATGAAATCGCTAATGAGTTCAGTAGAATTTCGAAAATGACTCAAGTTCGAGTTCAGCCGAATGTTATTTATATTGTATTTAGTTGTTAATAATTATACTGATTGTATTTATTATATCAATACAATATTCATGTTCTTAATGAGACTGATGCCTCCCAATATACATTTATTAAGTAAAAGGGTCTTGATTAAATTTAAGACTCACATGTTACAGTATATGGATAGAAGTGCTCTTTTTATGCTCAAGCTCTATTCTCACATTTAATATGTTAGTTTTTCATCACGCTACAGTTATATAAATAACAGACTTGACGTTTAATTAAGTCAGGCCTTTGTACTTGGGATGATTCCACTCAGCTTAATCATACATGGATAGCTTATTTACGTAATATGTTCTTTGAATTGAACAAAAGCAGGAATAATGTACAGGATAACATTAAAAAGACTAGAAACAGTAAGATCCATCGGTGATCTATATATAAAGTAAAAATTATTGAATAAATATATATATTAAATTTTGACACACCAAATCATTAAACACAATTTCAAATGAACAGATATTCAAATATTTGAAATGGTGTTTGAGTAATTCAAACACGTGTATTACCATCATTAATTATTAATAAGAATAATAAAATTAATAGATTTAAGAAATGGAAAAATAACTCGAATGACGATAATAAGGTTTATAGCTATTGGTTAACTAGCTGAAGTTGGAAAAACCCCACTGTGAATTAGGTTATTCAATGCTATATTTCCTGAGATATGTTTTATTAACCTATAAATTAGGTTGCCTAGATAGCTTGGCTATTCATTACCAATTGATTTAAATGATCTATTGCTTTTGTAAACCCAAAAAATGATTACTGTTTGAGTAATAATATTTATATTACCCAGAAACTTCTAAACTATAAGTAAAATAGCTTAAGAATTTCGAATTTTTAAAGCTAAACGTTGTATAATGGTTTAATTTTAATCAATTTAATGGTTAAATTTGTATTTCGGAAATAATTTCAACCCCAATATTTCGCATCTTCAAAGCTAGTCGACCGATGCATGCAATTTAAACTATAAAATGCCTAAAGTTTAAATTTATACAAGGCGTATAATGTATGCATTTATAAAGACAAATGATGCAAATTTTTGTGTCGCCCGCTGAGATTAAATATAAAAATAAGACGTTGCAAATAAATGATACAATAATAAAGTATGTAAATTATGTGTTTTGGGAAATAGACCTGAAGCCTTTGAGAGATTACGAGTCGCATTTAACATTGTTCACATTTGCGTTTTACCTTCGAAACAGTAAGAAAATTAACATCTGTAAACATTCAACCAAAAATTTGAACTAAAGTACGTATAAATCTTGTTCCCATCATGGACATGACTTTACAGAAGATGCAATGATACATCATGCATTGCTTACCTTCTTATCTTTTATTCGTGCTTAATTATTTGATGTTTGTTGTTAACATTCACAAACATCCGTAGATAGTTTACAGAGATGTTTAAAACAATAATATGTTTGTCTATAAAAATTATATTTTTATAATCGAGCAAATACCTGCAAATTAAACTACAAACAAACAAATAATTTATTAGGAAATACGGTAAAAATAGAGGCTGATATATACAGTAAATAAAAAGGCTCACAAGAATATAGGTTCAACTCAATATATAATAATTCATATGGAAATACACTATACCGAAGCCACAATGAAGCATGCATGCTTTATAGGTAAGGTAATTAATATTCGGTACCATTATTTGTATGATAACATGGTAGTGAAAATAACGTTTACCTTATAAAATAGTATATAATATAAAAAAATATGATTACTTGTCCCCATTTTCCGGTAGAGAGTTAACTAAATTCGGTAAAATATAAAACCATAGCTGATAATATTTTGTTGCTTGGTGTTGATATTCATAACGGTATCGAAATGTATCGGATCTTTATTAACCCGAACTCACTTATCACTTCGGTCAACACCGGCCCCACGAACGAAAGGATAAGGTAAGATTGAATCGAGAAGGTTTTTAAGAACATTCAACCACTATTATACACATTATACTTAAAGGATGTTGTGGCTTCTACCTTTTGTACACAAAACTTTGTTATGAGTTGACGTGAAAATTCCACATACATTTTTAGATTCTGTGTGTCATTCTTATTTTTAATTACAGTCATATAGCCTAAAAAATAATTTATATTCTTAAAGTTTTCCTGAATGATATCTTGACCAGTTTTAATTAAGTATCGCACGAGAATGGTCTTCTCTCCCATGATACTTTGGTAGAATAAATTGCACAGGATCTTGTTGGATTTATTTAACTAGAAACTCAAAATGAAGACAATGAAATCAATAAAGAAAACGAAAACGCTCGTAGGTTTATAACGAGCTATTGCAAATTAAAACACTTAAATGAATCGTAAGAACAGAAAAGAAATTCAAAGTCGTGTTATTGAGTCAATATTGACAAATGATACAATCCTGAGCAATAATATTGAAATGGATTTAATTAAAACATGAGCATGAATAATGTATAAAAAGCGATAGAATAAAAGAAAATATTATAGAATTTAGTTGATTTGTTTGAAAAACTTATTTCCATATTTATGTTTCTTTACAAATAAAAAAGATAAACTGTATACAGATGCCGACTTTGTTTTTCACTTGTCAGTCACACATTAAGGAATTTTCTTCTATATTTTGTAGACCAAAAACGTTGATAAAGATATATAAAAATACAGAACATGAAACACATTAGCTATAAATCTACATGTATATATTACATACGTGCCTTTGACATCGACACACAATTCAATCGTCACCTGAGTTCTTATTGCCGAATTTGAAGCGTGTTGGCAGTAGAGAATTTTAACTAAATTTGTTCGAATATTGCACACTTTGTGAGACTTTCTTATGCAGATTCAACGTTTTTGTCTTTGAAAAGTTACTAGGACGCCGATTTTTGCATATCAAGTATTGTTTCGTGTAGTAAATATCGTATGTCGAGACACTCTTACATCCGCTGGACAATTTTATTCAAAATTTACTTTCTATGATTCATGCGAATGTCACGAGCAAGATTGTGAGGTTTTACAGGTCGTATTTTAAGGGTCAAATAAGACTGGAATATTTTTCATTGTAGCTAAGTCATGCATATAGAGCGAAGAAATACTTGGAAAATTAAATATCTTTGTTTTACAAATATATCCTACGTCATTTTATATGTTTTGTTTGCATAAAT
>JAJNBS010064738.1:0-21129 GCA_028455975.1 Notopais sp. c TS-2021
GGAACGTCCGAACTGGTTTTCTGATATCGAAAATGGCCAGCAGGCCAGGGATATCTACAGTTTCGAACGTCAAAACTGGTTCAAAACAGTGGGCCAAGAGCATCGGGCAGCGCGGGAAACGGCGGTATTGTTCGATCAATCGTCATTCGCAAAATTTTCACTCAAGGGCCCAGACGCAGAAGCGGCACTGGACTGGATTGCTGCCAACGATGTGCGCAAGCCGCTAGGTTCGGTTATTTACACGCAACTGCTGAACGATCGTGGCGGCATACAATGCGACTTGACGCTGGCGCGAATCGCCCATGATGAATACTACATTGTCACCGGTACCGGGTTTGCGACGCATGATTTCGACTGGATAAGCCGCAACATTCCGGACGGCATGAATGTGCAATTGTTCGACGTGACTTCGGCATACGCAGTGCTGTCACTGATGGGGCCAAACGCACGAGAGATTTTGCAATCAGTCACTAGAAACGATGTTTCCCACGAAGGCTTTCCTTTTGGCCGAGTGAAAACCATTGGTATCGGCGGCTGTCCGGTTAATGCATTGCGTCTCACCTATGTCGGCGAACTGGGCTGGGAGCTTCACCTGCCGGTTGAATACGCTACTAGTGTTTACCAGATTCTTAGCGACGCTGGTGGTGAATACGGCCTCAAAGACGCCGGTTACCGTGCCATCGAAAGCCTGCGGATCGAGAAAGGTTATCGCGCCTGGGGCTCGGATATCGGCCCTGATCATACGCCGTTCGAAGCTGGGTTGGGCTGGGCGGTGAAGTTGAAAAAAAATATCGACTTCAAGGGAAAGAAGGCCATCACGCAGCAGCAAGCGAGCGGTGTCAAAAAGATGCTGGCCTGTTTTACACCCGACAAACCGGAGATTATTCTGGTGGGCAGGGAGACCATTTATCGTAATGGTGAACGAGTCGGATGGCTTACCACCGGCGGTTACGGTTATACGCTCGGCACGTCGATTGGCTACGGGTATGTGCGAAACCCCGATGGTGTCGATTCGGATTATATTCTTGAAGGCGATTACGAACTTGAAGTTTCGACCGAGCGGGTTAGTGCCAGTGTGCACCTTGCGCCGCTTTACGATCCAGATATGAAAAGGATTAAAACATAAGCGCTGACGGATCCCAGCGCGATCTGTTTCAAAGATTGACGGTGCGTTACACTTCGCTAATGCACCCAACCAACTGCCGATAAACCTCAGGATCAGTCGCACCTTCTGTCCCTAATACATAAACTCGACTGTTGCTATCAAGCCCAAGCGCTGCGGCCATTGCTGGTTCATTACAGGCGCTGATCAACGCTGCTAGCCCAGCCACTGCTGATTCACCGGCTTCTATTTTGGCATCGCCAGCAAAGCCTTCGGCCAATAACTTCATCGTGGCGGGTACGGCTTCTTCGTTGATGGTTAAAAAGTCGTTGCCGCCAGTGGCTAATATCTCCCACGCCAGCGCCGAGACTTCGCCGCAGGCGAGGCCTGCCATGTAGGTTTCTAGGTTGCCTTCGACCACGACTGGTTTGCCTGCGCGGGCGCTTTCTTGCAGGCAGTTTGCGGTAATCGGTTCGACGATGATAAAGCGTGGGCGCTTTTCGCCCCACAGCTCCCAAAAGTAAGCGCATACGGCTGATGCCAGCCCACCGACACCGGCTTGAATGAAAACATGGGTGGGTATGTCAGCTTGCATTTGCGTTACTGATTCTGATAACAATACGGTATAACCTAACGCAACATCGCGGGGGATTTCCATATAGCCTTCGTAACTAGTGTCAGACACAATGATTCGGTGGTTGGCTTTCGCTTCTGAATCAGCCAGCTTGACTGAGTCATCGTAGTTGCCGGTGATGCGGATGACTTCGGCGCCGAATGCTTCCATGGCTTGTTGGCGGCCTATCGATACATCACGGTGGATATAAATGATGCATTGGCAACCAAACATTTCACAGCCCCATGAGACTGATCGACCATGGTTGCCATCGGTCGCACAGCTAACGGTGATTTCACTGATGATCGCCTCAAATTTATTGTCGAGCAGGTCTTGAATGTTGGGTTCTGTGCCGGTGTTCTCTGCGACTTTTTGCTGTAATTGACGGGCAACGGCATAAGCACCGCCGAGTGCCTTAAAGCTCTTGAGGTGAAAGCGTTGTGATTCGTCCTTGTACCAAATTTTGTCAACACCGATATCGTTGGCAAGGTTTGTCAGCGCGTGCAGCGGGGTTGCTTGATAATTGGGCCATTGAGAAATTTCGTCAATGGCAACCTGCGATTTAGCGAGGCTAGCAATCGATTGCATAGCATCGGAGTAGGCTAGGGATTGGTCCGCCGTTGGGTTTGAAAAATGCGTTATTTCGCCATTGACCGTAATCATGTTTTAAACCGTTCCGTATCGTGCATTATGTTCAACATCGTCGAATCGTGGGGTAGCAACGATTCGTCGTAATATCGGTTCGAAGAATTCCAGTGGCTCAGAATCGTATTCTGGGTCGAAGCAATTTTGGTCGTAGTTGGCGCAAAAATCGACGGCATCTTGATACCATTCGTGATTTTTAAACTTGTTTCGGGTGTGTCTGTCACCGCCACAGTGGTGCGCGAAATAATACATTTGGAAAATGCCGTGATGCTTGACGATCCAATACAGCTTGTTGGAAACGAACGGTCGCAATACCGCTGCGGCCATTTCGCTGTGAGAATGTGGCGCTAATTCATCACCGATGTCGTGGAGTAATATCGCGACTATCATTTCATCCGATTCACCGGCACGATGCGCTCGCGTCGCGCCTTGTAGGCAATGCTCTAGGCGGTTAATTCGATAACCCGACAAGCTAGCCTCAAGCGCTTTTAGGGCGCTTAATAATTTGTCCGGCAGGCCTTTAATGTATTCGTGTTCTAGGTCGTCCAGAAACTCGTACTCTTCTTGGGTTCCGTCTTCCATTTTAGTGAAATTGACCGTTTTCATATTAGCCTCTGGATTGATCCTAAACCTTCATTCTCTCGCCCTTTGGGTCGTAGAATGCTTGTAGCGATGCCCTTGCCGAATGTTTAGTTCGTGCGATCTCGATTTCGAAACTCGCGGCAGCCAGTGTCTCTCGATTGATACCGGCGACATCGACATAACCCATGCCAATCGCTGCACCCAAACTATGCGAGTACATGCCCGATGTCAGGTAGCCGACATTACTGCCATCCATGACGATGGGTTCGTTATGATATAACAAGGGTTCGGGATCGTTGAGTAAAAATTGAACTAAACGACGTGTGGGCAACCCCGCCGACTTTTGCGCGATAAATGCCTCACGACCGATGAAGTCACCGGCATCGGGTTTGGCGACAAAGCCTAAACCTGCTTCGACTAAATTATCCGCCGCACCGACATCATGCCCCCAATGACGAAAGCCCTTTTCGAGTCGCAAACTATTGAGCGCATGAAGACCCGCATTGCACATATCAAACTCGGCGCCCGCTTGTTGAATCGCTTTAAATACCGAGACAGCTTGGTCTGCTTCGACGAATATCTCCCAGCCTAATTCGCCGACATAAGATAAACGCTGCAACCATACCTTGGCGCCCGCAACGTTAGCAAAACGGCCAACGCCGAATACGAAACCATCGGATGAGACATCGGTGTCAGCGATTTTGTCGAGTGCTTTTCGGGCATTTGGCCCCTGTAACGACAGGCAAGCATATTGTTGGCTGACATCGGTTAGGGTGACATCACCACGCAAATGCTTTTTCAAATGCCACCAGTCGCGATTAAAAGAACCGATACTGGTGACGACCCAAAATCGGGTGTTGTCGATTTTGGCGATGGATAGATCGGCATTAATACCGCCGCGTTCATCAAGCCATTGGGTATAAACCACTTTACCGATATCGACATTCATATCGGCGACGCTGATGTGTTGCAGTGCTGCTTGTGCATCTGGGCCACTGACTTCAAATTTGGCGAATGACGACATATCAAATAAGCCTAAAGATTCACGCACGGCTAAGTGTTCTTTCGCGTAAAAATCAAACCAATTTTGGCGTTTATAGCTGTATTCATATTCAGCTTTGGCGCCATCACGGGCAAACCAATTGGCACGCTCGTAACCACCGACTTCACCGAAGCAAGCGCCTTGCTCGGCCAGCGTTTGGTGTAACGGCGATGTCATTAAATTACGCGCACTGTGGTATTGGTAAAACGGCCAATGCATATCGTAAGAATGCCCCAATGCTTCGGGAATGCGCGATTCAACATATGACTGTGTGCGCTGTACTGGGTGCGAGCGGCGTACATCGCATTCCCATACATCGCCCGACGGATGACCATCAATAATCCAATCGGCCATGACTTTGCCTAAGCCGCCGCCAGCGCCGATGCCTTTTGAGTTCATACCACAAGCGACATAAAAATTATCGACTTCGGGGGTAGGGCCCATCAAATGCAAGTTATCCATCGTGAAGCTTTCGGGGCCATTGAAGAAAGTGCGGATACCTGCCTCGCCAAATTCGGGGAAGGTTTCCATACCACCGATTAAATAGGGTTCGATATGATCCATATCAACTTCGAATTGATCGAAGCAAAAATCATCGGCAATTTTACTCATCGGGCAACCGATGGCATCTAATTCGAACCAGCCGACTAACATTTTTCCGGCGTCTTCTTTAAAGTAAATGCCTTTGTCGAAATCACGCAGCACAGGCCGCTTGGTGAGGCCCGGCATTTCATCGGTGACTACATAAAAGTGTTCGCAAGCATATAAGGGTAAATCGATGCCAAGGGGCGCGGCCAGATCACGTGACCATAGTCCAGCAGCGAGAATCACTTTATCGGCTTTGATATCACCCATTTCGGTTTTAACCCCGACAGCAACCCCATTCTCGCTGACGATTTCAGTGACTTTGCAGCTTTCGAATATTTTCACACCTCGGTTTTTAGCGCCTTTGGCTAAGGCCATCGTGGTGTCAATCGGGTTAGTTTGACCATCGTTCTCGATATACATCGCACCGATGATGCCTTCGGTATTGATCCCTGGGTAAAGTTCTACGAGGCGATCATTGTCGATAAATTCTGACTCGACCCCAAACACAGCAGCCATCGATGCGGTACGTTGCAATTCTTCTAGGCGCTCGCTGGTTCTCGCCAACGAGATACTACCTATCTTACGGTAACCCGTGGCTTGACCGGTTTCTGCCTCTAGTGATGCGTAAAGTTCGTGGCTGTATTTGGCCAGCGCCGTTAGCGTTGGTGTTGGCCATAGTTGACTGACAAGCCCGGCGGCGTGCCAAGTCGTACCGCAAGTGAGTTGCTTACGTTCGAGCACCACCACATCGGTGACGCCACGCTTGGCTAAGTGATAGGCAATAGAACAACCTTCGATACCACCACCGATGATAACGACTTCGGCCTGCGCCGGGAGCTTGCTGTCAGACATCGGTGTTTACCCGCGTAGTAATGCGTTAGAAGGATCGTAAGCGGCATCCATTTCGATATGGGCAGCACGTGTACCGGCCGAGGTATCAATGGTCACTTCGGTGCCCTGTTCGATAAATCCAGGCTTGAGATAAGCAAAAGCAAGGCTCTTACCGATACGATGCCCAAACCCGCCACCAGTGGTTAAACCAATATGCTCGCCGTTGTGATAAACCGCTTCGTTGCCATAACATTCGCAAGGCACATCGTCATCGAACACAAGGTAAGCCAGCTCGATGGCATAGTCGCCTTGCTGACGGACTTTAATGTTTTCGCAGCCGATAAAGTCTCGACTGGTATCGATAAAACGGCCCATACCGGCTTCGAGGCCACTGATCTCTTCGGTGAATTCGGCACCATAAGCGCGGTACATTTTTTCTAATCGCATCGAGTTGAAGGCGTAGCTACCAAAATTACGCAAGCCGTAGGCTTCGCCGTTGCGACTGATCGAATCGTAAATCGACAACAGCTGATACGACGGCATATGCAATTCGTAACCGAGTTCACCGGCATAGGATACCCGTATGACGAGTACGTTCGCGCTATCGAGTTGGATCTCTTTGGCGGATAACCAACGGAATGTTTCGTTGGATAAGTCTTCTTCGGTCATCAGCTGCAAAATATCACGCGACTTTGGCCCCGTGATCAGCATCGAACCCATATCGTCAGTGACATTCCTGATGTTAACGTCGAAGCCATCGGCGTTGCTTTGCATCCAATGTAAATCTTTATGCTCCGAGCCAATCGCCGAGATCAGATAAAAATTATTTTCTGATAGTCGTGTTATCGACATCTCACACATAATGCCGCCATTAGGAGAATGGAATAAGGTGAGGCCAATACGACCATCCTTAGCGGGGATCTTGTTACAGGATAATTGATCGAGAAAGGCAAATGCATCTGGCCCGCTGATTTGGTATTTTGCCGAGCCGGATAAATCGATGACACCCGCCGCGTTTTGTACCGCATGGCATTCTTGTGCAACGATGGGGTGGGCCTCGCTATGCGACCAGCTGAGTGATTCGCGCCGCACTTCATCCGTTTGGTACCACAGGGGTTTCTCAAAGCCTTGAACGACACCGTGAATGACGCCTTTTTCGAGCAAGCGAGCATAAAGCGGGCTAGTACGCATGGGGCGAGCGTGCGGTCGATTATCATTCGGCGCGCCGACGGCGTACATTTCTTCGTAGGATTCAATGGCTTTAATGGTGCAATATTTCCGGTCTGCCCAAGTACCAAATCGACGACAGTCGAGTGGTGCCATATTGATTTCGGTTTGACCGTGAACCATCCATTGCGCCATGTATTTACCAACACCACCTTGGGCAATACCGATGCTTGCGCCGCAAAGGTTCCAAAAGTTTCGCAACCCTGCTTGTGGCCCGGCGAGAATATTATCATCGGGTGTATGGGTGATGGGGCCATTGACGACGGTTTTAACACCGACTTCTTCAAACTTGGGGGTTAACTCAAAACAACGCTCTAAAAAGGGCATGAGTCGATCTAGGTCAGGTTCGAATAGTTCGCGATCAAATGCCCAATCCATGCCGTTTAATGCCCAAGGTTTAGAACCCCATTTTTCGTAAGGGCCGACCAAAAAGCCAAGGCCTTCTTGGCGAATATAAGCCGAACTATAGGAGTCACGACAAACCGGTAGCTCCCAACCTAAGGCTGCAATGTCGGGATGTGTCTCGGTGACGAGGTATTGGTGTTCGAGGTTGGTGAGCGGAATGTCCGCGCCAACCATCGCGCCGACTTCGCGGGCAAAACAACCACCGGCATTGACGACGTGTTCGGCAATAATGCTGCCTTTATTGGTGATGACTTCCCATTCACCGGTCGGGAGTTCTTTGATGTCGGTGACTTGGGTGAAGCGGTTGATCTCGGCACCATTCTCGCGCGCTAGTTTGGATAGCGGCATGACGACCGATGTTGGATCGACGTGGCCATCGTTGGGCGTGCTAACGATCATGCGCGCTTTGTCGAAGTTCATAAACGGATTGAGTTTTTGTGCTTCGGACTTGCTGATAATGTTGAAGTCAAAACCAATATTCTTCGAGCGACTTTCTAGGTTACGAAACCACTCTTCCTCGGTTTTGCTAAAGCCAACCCGAAGGCTGCCCGTTTGGTGGAAAGACGAGGTTTGCCCTGTTTCGACCGGTAGGATCTCGTTATAAAGTTTGATCGTATAATCGTGAATTTGGGCGACGGTATGGTTGCCAATAAAGTTAGAGCAAAGCCCGGCAGCATGCCAAGTAGAGCCGCTGGTTAGCTCGCCCTTTTCGACCAAAACGATATCGGTCCAGCCTTCTTTAGTGAGGTGGTAAAGGAGGTTAACGCCTAAGGAACCACCGCCGATGATGACGACTCTAGCATGACTTTTCATAAGATTACCTTGATCGGATTTATTTAGATGGGTGTTGAGCGATCAGTCGCTACGACCGAAGGCTTCACGCGGCATAAAGATAGGAAACTGTTCTCGAATTTGCCTATCGATGTCATCGCTAATATGCGATGGATGATAGTTACTCAAGATCTCGTCTCTTTTCGCAATCGCCTTATCGAGTAATACCGGTTTACCTTGTTCGGTCCATTCGTTGGGGCTTGAACGATCACCCAATTCAGGGTAAATGTATTCGGTTTGCATGACTTCTAGTGTTTGACCCGAACCTAGATAATGGCCTTTATTACCGAGGCAAACATCTTTTAATACCTCAAAACTAAGTGTCTCTTCATTGACTTCGATACCTCGCGTAATACGCAGCGCTGCACCCAAAACATCATTATCGATCAGCAATGATTCAGGGCAGGCACTGAGTAGGCTGGCGTACATACCGGCTGATTCATAAATGATATTAGCCCCCGAAGTAGCCGCGCAAGTCGTGGTATAGCCGCGTTCCGCACCACCTTGAAAGTCAGGGAACTTCGAATCAGACATGCCGCAAGCGGTACCCGTTGGTAGCTCGTAATGGTTACCCATTTGCGCGCAGGCAGACGATAGTATGGCTTGCTCGGGCGAGCCACCACTCATCGCACCCGTGCGTAAGTCAGACACAAATGGCCAGGTCCCGAGAATGGCTGGTGCGCCTGGTTTAATCGCGTTTACATAAACCAAACCACCCAGACATTCTGCCCAAGCTTGCGCGACGGCGCCTGCGAGGCAGGCAGGTGACGTGGCACCGGATTGTCCTGCTGATAGCAGTAATACCGGCATACCGCCTTCTACCGCGACACGGATACAACCCAATGCTTCTTCAGTAAATTTCATCGGCGGGACGACGTGACAGCAAGAAATACTGACGAAAGGCCGTTCGCGCCACTTGTCTTCGCCGCCTGCGATGATATGCAGCATGTCTAAGCTGGCTTTAAGGTGCTCGGCCTCAGTCCAGCTCGAACCAATATGCTTAGTCGTCCCCATCACAGAGTTATAAACAGTATTAATATCCATCGCGCGGTTATCGGCAATATCACGTATGACACACATGCGTTGAAACATATGGAGGTTATCGCAGGTATCAGCAATGCGGGCTAAATCGTAAAGGTCTTGCGCGGTGGATTCGCGGTATTCATTTTTCATCGGGTCGGCAATCATAACGGCTGCGCCAGCCGTGGAAAAATGAACCTTAGAGCCGCTTAAATCAAGGTCGTGCTTGGGGTCTTGGCCGTGCAATACCATGTTACGGCAGCACTTATTCATGGCATCTTCGACGACAGCCCGCGGAAAGCGCAATCGACCATCATCACCATAAACGGCACCGATGGCGGTACAGGCTTCGATGCAATGCTCGGTGGGATCGGCAAATCCAACTTCATCGAGTATTTTAAAGACAGTGGCATCGATGGCATCGATGTCAGTATCTTTCAAGGGACGGTACTGACCGCCAGGCATCCCAGCACGAACTGGTTTTAAATCTTCAGCCAGTGCTGCTTTACGCAAGGCTATCTTGGCTTGTCTGCCACCGGATCGTCTCCCCATTTTACTACCCTCAAGTGATTTATTAATGGTTTACCTGATGCTCATTCTGTCGAGAGTTGAGGGTGGATACAAACGATTATTTTTTATACTATGCATTAGTTTTTATAATCCGAATAATGTTATGTCACGTCGTCGTTTACCACCGCTTAATAGTTTAAAGTTTTTTGAAGCCGCCGGACGGCTATTGAGCTTCACTCGTGCCGCAAAAGAGCTCAATGTCACTCAAGCGGCGGTCAGCCATCAAATTAAAGTCATTGAAGAAGACTTAGGCATTGCACTATTCATCCGTTACCCGCGAAGGTTAGCACTGACCAATCAAGGTAAAACTTTGTTGCCCGAGGTCATCGAAGCTTTTGATAAAATATCCAGCGCCGTGAGTGCCTTGAGTAAACAAGATGCCGCTACTATGGTGAGTGTCCGCTTAGCGCCATCATTCGCTGCGAAGTGGTTGTCACCGCGCTTAAAATACTTTTGGCTACAACACCCCGAGATAGACCTGTGTCTATTCCATGCCCATCCATCGGTTGACTTCGTACGCGAAGACATCGACATTGCTGTCACTTATGGCCGGGGAGACTGGCCAGGTGTCGTCGCAGAGTCACTGATTAGTTTGGACTTTTTCCCCGTATGCTCCCCTGCATTTATGCAAAACGACAAACCACTAACCGACATCAAAAATTTGCGTTACTACACCCTGCTACACGACGCCAATTACGAACCGTGGAACGATTGGATTCGCTACGCTGGGCTAGAAGATATCAATACCAGCAAAGGCACGATTATCGATGATACCAATGTCCTCATGCAAGCCGCAGTCGACGGGCAGGGCGTGGCACTGGGTTCCACGACATTTGTCGAAGACTTGCTCGAATCAGGACGATTAGTCCGACCCTTTGATATCACCTTAAGGAATGACTCGGCTTATTACGTTGTTTGCCCGCCAGCGCATTTAAAGAACCCGTCGGTTAAGGCTTTTAAGGATTGGTTGATTAGTTTGACTGAGTGAGATTGTTTTCCAAGTCAACGAGCTTGGGGGTATGATCGACGGTATTATTGTTAATGCCTATCGACGCTAATGACCCACGATCAACTCCGCCAACGCAATCGTAAACTCAGGGCTGACATGAGCCATGAAGACTTAGTCATTGCCGCCAATAAGTTATTCGAAAAACTCGTCGCGTTGCATGAATATGGGCAGGCACAACACATTGCCGTCTACTTTGCCGTCAATGGCGAAATCAGCCTACAACCCTTCATTGACCATGCCTTGGCGAATGGTAAAAAGATTTACCTCCCCAATCTCGATCAAAAATCATTGCGTTTCTCGCCATACTTTCACGATCAGAAAATGCGCATCAATAAATTCAAACTCCCCGAACCCGATGTGATCGAGACAGACATGTTGATGCCCGAGCAACTCGACTTAGTACTGGCGCCATTAGTGGTTTTTGATGCCAATCGAAACCGTATCGGTATGGGTGGTGGGTTTTATGATCGGAGCTTTGAATTTCGGCAGCAACCCGAGTGTAAAAAGCCCATACTCATTGGGGTCGCACACGAGCTACAAAAGGTCGATCAATTAATACCAGAGGCATGGGACGTGCGGCTCGATCAAGTTATCAGTGATCAAGCGGTCTATGATTAATTACCCTGCAACAATGATTCCTTCAGGTGCAGATTGGGCGTAATATTAAATGGTTGTCAAAATAAAAAATTAGGAGTAATCCAATGAGTAATAGCACACAAGAACAAATAATCATCATGAGCTTAAAGCCACTGTTTGAGCAGGCCGAAGCAGAAGGCGCATGGTTTCACCATAACTCAAGCGACGTGGACGAAGTATGGGCATCACCTGAGCACTTGCATGCAGAGCAAGAACAAGGTCGACTGATTTGGGCGCCAGAACATTGGGACCTACGCAGCCCCGTTGAATACATGGCATCGTTACATCAAAAAGCGGGCGATCTAATTGCCGAATACAACGAAATGGCCGAACGGTTACAAGTGCCAAATGTACTATTGATGGAAAAGCAAGACATGCAACCCAATGCAAAGGTCGGTTAGTTATTAAACTAGCACAGGGATGTGCTGTAATCGGAGCGGTGTTGGTAGCACCATAGGTCGGTGGGAGAAGAAACAAGAGGATTGGTTGGCAGCGTGAGAGGCTATTTTTTTGTGGGATATGCGGCATTTATTTGCGGGTTTATCGATCTTTAGCTGCCATACGAAATACTATATACCCTCGCTATATACATAGGTTGCTATATACTTTCAATATATAGCAAAAAAGGTACGCTCCATGTCAACAGGTTCTGTCTTTGTTAATAACCGAACACAGGCGGTTCGATTACCCGCTGATACTCGATTTCCAGCCGAAGTAAAGCAAGTCAATGTCCGTATCGTCGGGAAGGATCGGGTTTTATCTCCCGTTGACAGTGCTTGGGACAGCTTTTTTCTATCTGAAGAGGCTGTCAGCGATGACTTTATGGAAGAGCGCGCCACACAGGCGCAAACTGAGCGCGAACCCTTCTGATGTTGAAATACATGCTCGATACCAATATCGCCATCTATGTCATTAAACGGCGACCAATTGGCGTATTGAAAACATTCAATCAGCACGCCGCTCAATTATGTATTAGCGCGATCACTATGGCTGAATTGCTACACGGTGTCGAAAAAAGTGCCCGGCCCGAACATAATTTAAGCCAAGTGGAAAACTTCATATCTCGACTCAGTATTCTTGAATATGGCAATAAGGCCGCTGCCCACTATGGGGGTATCAGAGCAGTATTAGAACGGAAAGGCACGCCCATTGGCGTCAATGATCTACACATCGCCGGTCATGCCAGAAGTGAGGGACTAAGTTTAGTGACTAATAACTTGAGAGAATTCGAACGAGTCGATGGACTGCGTCTTGAAAATTGGGTTTGAATTTTAGCGCTGCTTTGTGGGGTTTGCAGTAAGCTCACTACAAGTTGTTGCAACACCTCGTTCATCCTGGCGGTGTCGGGGGTGAGTAGTTATCTTTTATCAACTCATCTAGCAGCCACTCGCGAAATAGACCTACTTTCCGACTGGTTTTATGAGGCGCTGCGGTCAACATATAGTACGTCAATCCCTCAAGAGATTTACCATTTGGGTGCTGTTCAAGCCACTCTTGTTGTAGCGCAGTTTGCACTAGCAGTGAACTGACCAGCGCAACTCCCTGTCCCGCTAAAGCCGCTTGAATAACGTGATGTTCTTGATCATAAGATCGTATTTTTGATTTCATTTTATTGAAATCTTTATGATGAAAATATTGTTTCCATGTTATTGGCTGCAATCTCGGATTTTTCCACCTAGTTTCTAGCAAGGTAGCCTCTTCAATATTAGGAAAGTCTTGCAGATACTGCCTTGTCGCGTACATGCCAAAATGTTCGGTCATCATCCATCGCGTAGACGTGATTGAGTAGGCTAAGAATATTCCCAAAAAGCATCGGCCTATTTAGTTTCAGTTCTCCATCAGGCAACTTTGAAATGGCGAGATAAAAGACTTCATCAGCCCAAGCCTTATATTTGACCAGGGTTTCCAAGTTTGTAAGTTCGTTCATAATCTTTCTGTGCTTAATAGATGGGTATTTGACTCGAGTGCCGAGGACATCATACTTAATTATTAATACCCCGTTATGTCATTGTCAAATAAGTGGGTGTCCATTTATATTCTTTGTGGTGCAGTCTAAATTGGCAACCAAAATGAAGGGTGTTAATTTTGCATGCTCCTCATTATGAGCTACAATGTAGCTCATAAACCTTTGAGGATTTTACTATGCCAGCTAATGCTGTTGTCCGTGCTCGTATTGATGAGCATATTAAAGAAGAAGCCGCCGTTGTGCTGGAAAGTATGGGGATGACGATTTCAGACGCTTTTCGATTACTATTGACCCGAGTAGCCCGAGAAAAAGCTTTGCCGTTTGAGCTGTTGGTTCCTAATGCTAAAACTATTGAAGCCATGAAAGAGGCTCGTCATGGGAAGTTGGAGTCTTATGATAGTGTGGAATCTCTAATGGCTGGGTTAAATGCTGAAGATTGAACAAACTGGACAATTTAAGCGGGATTATAAAAGGGAGAAAAAAGGCCGGCACCGTGCGGTACTGGATGCCGCATTTATAGAAGTATTAAAAGTGTTAGTGAATGATCAATTCCTTGCCGATAAATATCGAGATCACGGACTAACAGGTAACTGGAAAGATCATAGAGATTGCCATATTAATCCAGATCTTATTCTAATTTATCGAAAACTAGATGAAGATGGGGTGTTGCAACTGGTTCGCTTAGGTTCACACAGTGAATTAGGTCTATAGCTTGAGTTCTAGGGACATCATAATTTCTTCTAGAATTCGGTAGTAGATAAGGACGTTTTTTCGATAAATAATCATATACTCATCGCCTTTCCGGCTCACGCCAGAGCGAGGAAAACTGGGAAGTTGATTTTGAATAAAACCGACTAAGTCCGAGTTGATGACTGAGATTGTTCGCCAAAATTTGTAGGATTCCCATTTTCACACACATGACGTCCAAATCAACGCCGGTAATGGATAGTTTTTCAGGTAGCCCCGGTCGGGTTGATGAACCCATTGCACTCCTACCTTTACTCACCAGAGTTCTGGGGGACATCATACTTAATTATTAATACCCCGTTATGTCATTGTCAAATAAGTGGATGTCCATTTATATTCTGAATATCAAGAATTCGGCGATCAACGGCATATTGAATCACTTAATGATGCACATGCCGAAGTTGCAAACCTGATTGCGCAGCTAGCTTGAGGGGATGTGCTGCCTACCTAATGCACGTGCTCCCCAGAGCACGAAGCTCTGGAGCGTCGCAATCCCCTTCTCTCAAAATCCAGTTGACAAGGGGGGCTGTACGCTTTACCGATCTTTTATCCGCACTGTAAAGGCCGAAAAATCCGGGGGCCGATAAGGTTATGTCTGGAAAGGCGGTAACAAGTCTGCCTTCTAATAAGTCATCGTTGACGATGGAACGTGGCGCTAAAGCGATACCAACACCACTAATTGCCGCTTCCAAACTTAGGAAAAAGTGATCATGTATCTGACCCGGTAATGATTTTTGAGTAGGAACAGATGCTGCGCTGAACCACTGAGGCCATGCACCCATTCGACTTTTCATGTGGAGTAGTGGTGCTTGTAGGAGATCTGAGGGCACTTTGGCCGTTATTTTATCTGCTAGTGCCGGTGACATCACCGCCACTGAAACGTCATCCAGTATTCGACTACAAATCATGTCGGGACGCTCCATTTCGTAACGCCTAACAATTAGGTCGTATCCCGAATCAAGGTGGGAAATTTCGTCTGTTACCGAGGTCTCTATACGTATTTCAATACTTGGGTGCTGTTTTTGAAAACTGGGTAAACGAGGGATTAGCCATCGCATCGCGAACGACGGAGTCGTATTCACCCTTAACTTCAAAGAATCACGATTAGCAACCACGTTTTCGGATGCGGTTGCCAGTTTATCGAAACAAAGCCTGACATCATTAAGAAATAAAGTGGCGTGTTGTGTCAGTCGGATTTTGTTCCCATGTCGATAAAAAAGGGGGTGGTCAAAATACGCTTCAAGAATTTTAACTTGTTGGCTTATTGCGCTGTGGCTTACGTTAAGTTCAGAGGCTGCTTTTATTAATACTCTCATGCCTTCCGGCTGCCTCGAAGGCACGTAGAGCTCTGAGTGGGGGAAGTTTTCGCATAAAGTTAATGTAAGTTTATCTTACGCTAATGTCAATTCTTCGACCTTGAGCCGAACACTCGTGCAACCTAGTCTTACCGCCAGCAAATACTCACCGCCCACCATTACAGGAATACCGATCATTTGGCGTGATGTCATAGGGCTTGCAAACTTGAGCGCCAAACAAAAAATTAATGAGAAAAGTGAATGAACATATTGTCAAAAAAAATGACTTCGGTAAAACCATCACAAACCAAGGCGATGACTGCACTTGCTGCATCCCTACGCGCTGAGGGTCAATCAGTTATTACCTTGAGTCAGGGGGAGCCTGACTTTAATACGCCGGAGCATATCAATCAGGCGGCCATTGAGGCTATTCGTTCTGGACATACAAAATATACGGCTGTCGCCGGAATATTGGCATTACGTGAGGCGATTGTTGAAAAGTTTAAGCGCGAAAACAATCTGGATTATTCTGTAGATCAAGTTACGGTGGGATGTGGTGCCAAGCAGCTTTTATACAATGCGCTCGTCGCTACGCTGGACGAAGGCGACGAAGTTGTATTCCCAACACCGTGTTGGGTTTCCTATCCTGACGTGGTGAAATTGGCTGGCGGCAATCCTATTGCTGTTAAAACACAGGTTAAGACCGGTTTTATTATGAGACCAGAAGACCTGCGCTCGGCCTTGAGTGCAAAAACCAAATGGTTAATGCTGAACTCACCTTCCAATCCTACCGGTGCTGTCTATTCGAGCAACGACCTAGCAGCGCTGGCCGATGTTCTGAGAGACTTTCCAAGAGTCATGATTTTGAGCGATGACATTTATGAGCATCTGGTTTATAGCGGCGCCAAGTTTGCAACAATGGCTCAGGTTGCGCCCGATTTAGCTGAACGTACATTAACGGTTAATGGTGTCTCGAAATCCTACGCCATGACTGGGTGGCGCGTTGGTTATGCGGGAGGTTCGCTCGAACTAATTAAAGCAATGAATACCGTTCAGGGACAATCAACGTCGCATACCTGTTCTATCTCACAGCATGCAGCGGTCGAAGCGTTGATGGGCGACCAATCTTTTATCGAAGATTTTCGTATTGCGTTCAAAAGTCGTCGTGACAAGGTTGTGGGGCTAATTAACAGCATTCCCGGTCTATCTTGTAGCACGCCAAATGGTGCCTTTTATGTTTTTGCTGATTGTAGGGCGTCGTTAGGAAAATTAACACCTACAGGCAAAGAATTAGTAACTGATATGGACTTAGCCATGTATCTCTTGGAAGAAGCGGGCGTCGCTATTGTGCCAGGCTCAAGCTTTTTGTGTGATGGGTTTATCCGTATTTCTTACGCAGCATCAGAGCCAGAGCTGATGACCGCTTGCGCTGCAATCCATGACGCAATCGATAAGCTATTAGTCAATCGCAATCCAACACAAGGGCGTTCGAACAAATGAGAAAAACCAGTAAGAACCTTCGTAACATGATTGCCGGTGATGGTCTGGCCCGAATCATGGCTGCACATAACCCCCTTTCCGCTATGTTAGTTGAAGAAGCGGGATTTGATGGTATCTGGGCAAGTGGCTTTGAATTATCGGCTGCGCACGGATTACCGGATGTCAGTCTTTTATCAATGACTGATCACCTGTCTACAATGAGAGCGATGGCAGAACGAACAAATTTGCCTATCGTCGCGGATATTGACACTGGTTATGGTAATGCGATTAACGTCCTGCATACGGTCGTGCAATACGAACGCGCAGGTGCTGCTGCCGTTGTTATCGAAGATAAAACCTTTCCTAAAGTGACAAGTCTGGTTGTTAACGGTCGCCAGGAATTGTTACCGATTGAAGAATTTCAGGGTAAGATCGAAGCCGCTGTCCATGCCCGCGAGGATCCCGACTTTCTAATCATTGCACGCGATGAGGCCTTGATTGCCGGACTCGGGGAAGAAGTCGCGCTGGAGCGCGCTTACCAATATGTTGAAGCCGGTGCGGATATGATATTAATTCATTCGAAGCAAAGTACGCCGGATGAAATTGAGCGTTTCATCAATGCCTGGATCAGCCCTGTCCCAATCGTTATCGTACCGACTGCTTATCCACAAATGACTGAAGCACGCGCCATCGCATTAAAGAAAGTTAAGATGCTTATTTATGGCAATCACGCAATTCGCGCTTCGGTTACTGCCATGCAAAAAGTGTTTTCAAAAATCATTACCGATGGTGGAATTCAAAATGTAAACGATGAAATCGTAGCCGTATCCGAGATATTCCGGCTGCAGCAAATGGATTCAGTCAAGGCTAATGAGAAACGATTCCTTCGTTAGAAACGAAACTTATTTTCGCACTTAGTACGGCACCCCAGAAATTTTCCAGGCAATAATAACAGGCAAATAATCGGTATGAAAATATTGGCATTTAGTGATCTACATCAAAATACTGAGATGGCTCACGACATCGTGGCTGCTAGTCGTAAAGCCGATGTTTTAGTCGGCGCGGGTGATTTTGGTATAAAAGGGGTGGGAGCGGCAATTACGCTCGATATTCTTCAAACCGCCAATATTCCCACAGTGATCGTTTCTGGCAACCACGACAAAGTTCAGAAGTTGCAGAAAATTTGCCTGCAGTGGGAGCATGTCCATTTACTCCATGGTGTCCATGTGACGATCGCAGGCATTCCATTCTTCGGGCTTGGTACTGAAACACCACAAAGGGAAAGGGCATCCTGGAGTGAATACGTATCAGAAGATAAAGCGGGGAAAATGCTGGAAGCTTGCCCAAGTCATGGCGTGCTGGTCACGCACACCCCTCCGCTAGGGTTCTCTGATTTGCAATGTGATGGTACTCATGAAGGAAGCCTAGCAATACTTTCCGCAGTCAAAGAAAAGAATCCCCGTCTAAATCTCTGTGGGCACATCCATCATTCCTGGGGTATTTCATCCAAAAGTGGGGATACCCATATTTGTAACCTAGGGCCAACGCTAAATTGGTTTGAAATTTAATAATGGGGTTCTGTGAGTTCTGCGGGACATCACTGAGAGTCGTAAGGATATTATAGGAGCCTTACATTGTCTTCGCGCCGAGCAATACAAGATGATTTCGTCTAGATCCCTTTTAGCTTTACCCGTTGGTTGTTCTGGGGGGCATCTTTTTGCTATTTTAGGCAAATAAATTCACTGGTTTTTCGAGTTTTGCAAAAGGCTCTTGAGGTTAATGATTTTAGGGCGAGGTTGGAAGGTAGCTGAAGCATGGGGGTAATCAGGTATTGATATGATAAAAACCTAATCCCAATTTCGACTAAGTCAATGATGTGTTTTTGTCAAGCGGCATATTTAAAGTAACCTAAGTTCAATGTGGTTTTAATTATGTGGAGTGGGATCGAGAGATTTTTTTCACAACGATGTAGACTTCCATTTATAGATAATCACAAATAGTAAGGCAGTAAATACTTTGAAAACTGATGTTATTGATCGAACTAAGCACAGAGCCGCAGTCGGATTGTTAACGTTGAGTATCTCTATGGGGATAGTCGCATGTGAAGACGGAACCCGTAATCTGAGAAAAATTATCGAAGAGCAAAACCTCACTGGGGATCCCTCCACAGGGCGAGATTTACCGCCTATTGAAGACCCAAAGGCGCAGCTAGGCATGAAAGTGTTTTTTACAAAAAGCATGAGTGCTGCAGCTGATGCGGAACATGGCGCTCGACAGGATGTCGCTTGCGTCACTTGTCACCACCCAACAATGGGCGGTGGCGATAATTTATCCTTGCCCATAGGCGTTCAAGCAGAAAATGCAGACCTTTTAGGTGTTGGCCGAATGCATGCTCAAAGCCTGGTCCTAGCTGATGGCGGTGGGAAGTATGATGGTGGGCCAACGGTCGAGCGCAATGTACCAACAACCTTTAATTTAGCACTTTGGGATAGTGCGTTATTCCATGACGGGCGATTACAAGCGCTTGACCCAGACTCTGGGGACAGTGGTGAAATAGGTGGTATTCGAACCCCTGATACCGCCTTTGGTGTGGTAGATACCTTGGCCGGAGCCAACTTAACGGAAGCCCAAGCGCGCTTTCCTGTCACTTCAGCAGTAGAAATGAGAGGATTTCAAGAAACGATTACAGCGACGGCGGGCGATGATAATACGGATACCAGAAATAATATTGCGCGCGTTATGAACGAGGATTGGGCAACGGAATTTAATGCTGCTTTCGAAGACACTGCCGGCGTAACTTACGCAAGAATTGCAGAAGTTATCTCAGAATATGAGCGTTCGCAAGTATTTGTCAACACGCCCTGGAAGAACTTCGTCGAAGGTGACGACTACGCAATGAGCGAGTCGGCAATACGAGGCGCGGTATTATTCTTTAGTGGCTATAACGAAGGTGGGGCTAATTGTTCGTCCTGCCATTCGGGGGACTTTTTTACCGATGAGAAATTTCATAACTATGCAATGCCACAGGTTGGCCGAGGGAAAGGGGATGATAGTGGAACCGCTGTTGGGGACGGCGACTTTGGACGCTTCAGGGAGACAGCCGTTGCCGATGACATGCATGCTTTCAGAACACCGGCGTTACTCAACGTTGCAGTAACTGGGCCTTGGACCCATGCCGGTAGTTATGTTACTTTAGAAGCGGTTGTGCGCCACAAACTGAATCCAGAGGCCGCAATCGAGAACTATGATTTTTCACAATTGGAGTCCTCTGTCCAGACTTCTAATATGGTAACCAACACACAGGCGGCCTTAGCAAGCGGTTTAGACCCAATCATAGAAATAATCGAATTATCTGACGAAGATATCTTCGATATCGTGAGCTTTCTTGAGGCGTTAACAGACCCGTGTGTTACCGATAGCAATTGCATTGCGCAATGGGTACCAGACACAGAAGATAGTGACCCTGATGGAATGCGTCTTATAGCGGTGGACGAAAGTAATAATTTGCTGTGACGGGCATAGTTTCAGGGAATGTTGCCGATGTTATTGGGTGTATTAGTTTAAACCTTTGATCGCATTGATGTTGGTACTGAAATAAAAACGGGAGGACAATTAGAGAAGACAATAGGACGCCCATAAAATTGACATACAAGTATTTTCCAATTAACAAATGAGTCTGGAGCAGGATTAAAAATCAAACAAAATAGTTTTTGCCGTGCTTTTTGCAGACGGTCAGCCGCCTCATTATCACTCTTTAATGTTGTTCAATATTTGGCATAGATTTTAGCTTTTCAAAGGGCGTCATTCTCCAGGGCAATTGCATAACTACTCACCCCCGATAGTCCCAGCGAGTGCCATCTGAATAGCAATACCGCGGACTCGCGCTTCTGTAAACGCTCCAACAAATTATGCGCGTCGGACTTAGCCACCTTACCTCGCTTACCATTGGGTTTTGGCGGTATCTCAGGTAATTCTTTTGCGCCACGCGTTAATAGGCTTCGATAGTGTTTTCTCAATGCCTTATATTCTTTTTTCGTCAGGCATTTATTGGGGTTCTCAGATACCGCCTTGCAGGCATTAGCCAATAGCTTCTTCATATTCCGTGCCCAAGCATAGCCGTTTGAATCGACCACAAAAGTAAGTTCTCGCAATAAGTGCGAACCGCACAAAGCATTCGTACAATTTTTGTAAGCAAAATAGACGGTCAAACAATCATGGATGATGACGCCCCCATAACGCGGAATGATATTGATCGAGTTAATGGCTTCAAAGCCACGACCTTTGTGCAAACATTACACGGTGATGTCACCTGCGGCGTAAACATGAATCCAATGCCGCTTTTTATTGACCAGCAGAGATGTTTCATCGACGTTGATTGCGGGTGATTCCAGAAATGTCGAAATAGCGTTTTGCTCCCACTCTTCCAGTGCTTCGTGTAATCTCAAAATCTCAAAAGGGTGTAGTTCCTTTAGACCGACGAAAATACCCCCTTTTCACCCCCTATCTGATAACCAGAATACAGTCTGTTCTTAGATTGCGCT
>JAJNBS010065124.1:0-28728 GCA_028455975.1 Notopais sp. c TS-2021
AGTGGATTCGAACTACCGACCCCTACCATGTCAAGGTGGTCTGTCAATCGCGACAACCTGTTGTTTTGTATATAAAAAGCGCTATTTGGGCGACACTTAAAAACGTGTTTTCATGCCCTTATAAATCAATGACTTACAAGTTATACCACACAAATTCAGAGCGGATTTTAAGCGCTTGGGCGGTTCGATGCAAGGCGGTAATTGGTTTAATTGCTATTGCCGCGTTGCTGGCTGGCTGCGGGTCAGAAGAGCCTCCCGAGCAAATAGCCGAAAAAAATCCTTGGGGTGGGGAGTACGATGCGATTACTTCGAGGGGGATCTTTGTTAGTATCCCTTCGTTTATTGACCCATCGCTCGGCTTTCCAAGCCTGCCTGAGCTGCTTATTAATGTTGATGAGCTATGGCAGATCACGCAGGAATGCACCGGCATATTCATAGATCCTGATGGTCGGTTTATTATCGAGTATTCTTCGGTGCTACCTGATGCAGGGGTGGGCGGATTTAGTCAATGGGCCGGAACTCACATATACACGCATATTCGTCTTGATGATTTTAGTCAAGATTACACCAGCACTCGGCACGAGATGACCCATAATTTACTATTTCTCGATGATGGCGATGCAGACCCGGAGCATAATTCGGGCTTTTTTGAGAAGTGCGCTTGGCGCTAAGGGTTGAAATCGGATGCCGCTAGTCCCAATATTTCGGCCTTATTAGAATTCTCTCTCACGTCATTTATCTTTTTCCTTGTTTTTTTTATTTCTGCTATTTCGGAATCCTCTTCTGTTGTTAACGAGCGACCTCGCCCCGCTTTTTCTGATAACTCAATCAGCCGGAAGCTTTGATTTGCTTGCTGCCAAATCGGCGCCAGACTTTCGATTCTCTGCGCCGCTTTTTTTTTGATATCGCGCACCCTCATTCGCTCGATGAACGCTACGTCTGTTGATACTTTCCCGAAAAGGGCCTCGGCAGGCGGCTCACCGAGCAACGCGGTTTCACCTGTTTTAGCCTGAACCATAGCGGCACCCTCGTCTTTTACGACGCCGGTTCGGACAACTCGATTAGAGCCGTCAATAATATAAAACTTAATCATCTTTTTATCTCCGTTGCTGACATTTGAATGTTGCCGTGAGCATAGTCAAATACTGCGCTGCCAGCCGCAAGCGGAAAAGCCGATGCTTCGAGCGAAGCCGTTAGGAGATTTCCGTCGCCCGGCATCAACCAGCTTCCTGCGATCGACTGCGCGCCGGTTGAGAACGCTACCCCCCCGTGGTACGTGGCGCGTATCGCTGCGCTCGATGTGCCACTAACTGACAGTGCAAACGCTTTGCTTAAAGCCGTACCTCCGAAACTGATAGCGTTAAATTCGCCGCTCCACTCGACCAATATCTCCGACCCATCAATCGTTGACGGCAGGCTTACAGATGCGATCACAGCAGAAGCAAGGGTATAGCTGGTTCCCGTCACCGATCCGCTAGATCCGGTCGATACAGTTTGTGCATATTGCGAAATTGCACCAGGCTCTATTTCCGCCGTATCGACAGAATCAATTGTAGCTAAAGCCCCGCTTGCCTTGGCACTAGCATCGAGTGCGGCGGCGGCTATCGCCGCTGCTTCGGCGGCATCCGCTTTGGCCTGCGCGTCTGCAATTGCCCTTATTTCTTCAGTCGTTACAATGCCATCGGCGTATGCGTTCGACTGCGTATTTGCCAAGTCAGCCTTGGCTTGCGCATCTATTGCCGCTGCCAAAGTCGCTGATGCTTCGGCAGCATCGGCCTTGGCTGTTGCATCTGCCGATGCCGCCAATATCGCCGCTGCTTCGGCGGCATCCGCTTTGGCCTGCGCGTCTGCAATTGCCCTTAGTTCTTCAGTCGTTACAATGCCATCGGCGTATGCGTTCGACTGCGTATTTGCCAAGTCAGCCTTGGCTTGCGCATCCGCCGATGCTGCTAAAATAGCCGCTGCTTCGGCAGCATCGGCCTTGGCTTGCGCATCTAAAGCAATGACCTCGTAATCAGTCACATCAGCATTCGGGTTGTTCACACGAGCAACGACTTGCGTGAGTATCTCTATACCGCCCGTTGGTTGTGATTTGTAGCACACGGCCATGACATAGTCGGTTTGCAGCGGAGTAAAGTCTTCACCGCCCACGCCGTTATCATATGCTGCCCAAGTGTTCGTTTGGCGATTATAAGTTGCTGAAAATATGCCCTGATAAGCTGCGCTACCAATATAATCGCTTTGATTTGGAAACCTAGTCGAGAAATTTTCGTCGCCCCAGATGACATAAAACACACCGTCAGTTGGCACGTTAGCCGATTCCCAAGGCGTATTCAATTTGACATTACTTAACAGCGACCTAGCACTGCCGTCTGGCAAAAAATAATCGCCAGCGGTGACTTGTATTTCGCCTGCGTTTTCCGCGCCACCTTCAGTTTTGTTGGCATTAAACGAAATATTAGTTGACCCCGCAGGCCCGTTAATATTCGGCGGAATTAATCCGATAGCACCCGTGGCCGCAAGGCCTGCCGCATTTGCCTTGGCACTAGCATCGAGTGCGGCGGCGGCTATGGCCGATGCTTCGGCGGCATCCGCTTTGGCTTGGGCATCTGCAATTGCCCGTAGTTCTTCAGTCGTCACGATGCCATCGGCGTATGCGTTCGACTGCGTATTTGCTAAGTCAGCCTTGGCTTGGGCATCTATTGCCGAGGCCAAGATGGCGGCTGCTTCGGCTAAATCTGCTTTTTCTTGCGCATCGATGTAAATTTGAAGCAACGGCGTCACGTCCGCGTTATCAGCCGGTTTTCCGTCGTCGTCAACTACGTCAGACCAGCGCGTTGGGCTGCCGTAGCCATCATTCACGTCCTCGCGCTCAACGTCAGCGGGCATCCAGACAAACTCATTAGTCGCCGGGCGTATGTAATCAATCAATAGGTTTGATGCCGCCTGGCTTTGCTGTTCATAGATCGGGTGAGCAGCAACAGACTGCCCTATTTTGACAGCAACACGGGGATAATTGCCGTACGGCCCGTCGTCGAGGTCAACGGGGTTAACCAAAATATCGACTGAGGGAATCAGTGTTCCGCCGTTTTCGATCTCAATGTAGTTTCGCGACGGATCCGAAGCGTCTCCGTCTATCAACCACATCACGACACCACCGGATCCGCCAACGCCAGGGGCCGCGTGGACGGTTGCCCCGCTATAATTTGCGGTTGACCCTGCCGCGCCATTGGCGCCATCGGTGGTTATTTTTCCGCTCGGCCCGAATCCACCGCCGCGAGATACAATCAACAGCCCGCCACCGGCATCACCACCCGCGCCGCCATTCGCTATTACGCTTACGTTACTAGTACCTATCTGACCTGACACCGCCGCATCACCCGCTGTGCCGCTGCTGCCTTGCAAGTCAGTCGGTATGCCGGTGATGCTGAGGCCGTCTGGGTTTAGTAGATTTAAGCCCGATATGGATGGCTGATCTATTGCCGTGTATTCATTGCCCAGCCCCGTACTTGCGGTGCCAGCGTTCGGAGGACTACTAGAATCCATCCTGACTGATCGAGACACGCCGACGTGGCCAGCGCCGCCGGTCGTGCCGCGTATGCCGTACCGATCACTGCTGCTTGCGCCGCCGCTATAGCCTGCTGAATCTCCCACTAAATGACCGTTAATGATCAACGATCCTTTAATTCTGAGCTGAACATTCTTTGTCCAGTTTACGACCACTGCTGCATTGATCGTCAAATCCGAGGCGTAATAGTAAACCGCGTCGTTATGATCGTTCTCGCCGATCAATAACCCTGAAGCCGTCACGACTCCATTTGTTATCGTCAGCACGCTTGCCAGATCGACGCCATCGGCGTCGAAATAGTCGTCACTCATGACGAATCCTTGGCTTAGCGCTGTCCTGCTAGCAGGCTTGACCCCGCCAAATAGCTGCAATGTGACGGGGCCACGCGCCCAATCCGTTGTGATGCCCTGAATTTCAAACACACGATCAAGCGACTCATTGGTATTCAAGTCTATTATGTGATTATTTTTATATCGGATTGTCCGCCCAACTTCCAGTCTGTCCCATTTCGGCATGACAGTGACAGCTAGCTTCAAAGGCGGATCCGCGTATCTGTCCCGAATTGCATTAATGTAGTTTTGAATATCAGACTCACTATGCACCCCGACCCATACGCCCCTGAATTGATATCGCTTAATCGAGGACGGGTCATTCGCGCTGACAGATCCTGCATCGATTAGCTGCGTTCTTTTAGTGTAACTATCCCTACTATCAATCCAATTCCAATCAACCGATATATTATTAATGACTGAATCTAGATCATAGACAAGCTCGCCGTAGCTGATTGTCTGGCTCTCGTTCAAAAAGTCAGAATAGTTACTGTATGGCAAGACAGGATCGAGCCGCTTAACGCCGTACGCTCCGTCGCTATGTATTCTTAAGATCAGCCCTGACCACAGTGCAAGCTCTTTTTCTATAAAGCTTTTCGCAGAGACATCTTTAACGCCAATGAATTGGGCCATTCGCCCGCCGTGGCTTGAGGTGTCCCAGAGGTCGTCGCCAATACCGGTAAAATCAGATAACCGTGCATATTTTAAAGGTATGCTTAAGCACCAGTGAGGCGGCAACGGCGTAGACATACCGTGCTGAACTCCTGTCAATAGCGCGTAAATCATTCTCGGGGTAGCCATTAGTAGATAGAAGTACTCTTCTACTTTTTTCTTCCGGTCGTCTTCTGTCTCAGTGACTGTGTGCGCTGCTTGGGTCGTGTTCATTGCGCCCCGCTTCACGACAACTAATGAGGTCAGTCCTGCGTTCCATCCCTCGTGGCAGATCACTTCGTCATCAATCTTGATGTAGCCAAACTGTTCGCCTGTCGAGCTAGGGTGGTCGGTGTAATGCATGTCGTGCTCGACAAGCAAAAACTTATCTTCTTTCTTCGGTGCAGTAATCGGTATCAGCATATCGGTAGCTGAGATAGTGCTGGTTAGAACGCCCTGATGAGGTGTGAATATTTCAGTCTTCGCACTGCGCTGTATGTCGCTGGCAATGAGCGTATAAACGCCGTTAAAATAGCTTATCTTTTTATCGATCAAGAATGTCTGTACAACATGATAGTCGTCCCAGCTTGTCAGAGACGCCTCGCCTTTGTGTAATACAACTTGTTTTTTGCGCAGTCCCTCGCCCGCTGTTAGTTTATCGTGAATTTTTGTTGATATGGCGCCGCCGACATCTTCAAGCTTAAAAGTCAGGCTGCCGATCGTGTGCTGCGCGCTCGACGGGGTGATTCTCTGCGTGCGGCCAGAGATGCCGCGACCGTCGATCACGCCGTCAATACGGTCAATAGCAGCCGTACCGGTAGGAACGAGGCAATCGTGATGACTCGTAAGGTACGTCACGTCAGTATCCTCGTCATCAAAAGACAGGGCTATGACGTAACGTGGATCTAAAGCGGCCTTATCGAACGCTGTCAAGTATGATTCAGTTGGCATATTTTATTTGCATAAAAACCCAGTAAGGGCTTTGGTTAAGCTTCGTTAGGCGCGCTATCAGGCAAGCGCTCGCCTCATTTCGTTTAAAGCATCGTAGCCATCGGGATTATCTTCACGATCCCTTCCGTCCAATGCCGCTTTAAATTCGGCCAGCATGCGAGAACATCGCTCTTTACCTGTTTCGAGCTTAGGAGCCTGGACTAGTCCGCCTGTGCCGGAAAAAGGATCTACTCCCAATACTGGAAATTGATAGATTTGTGCTGTAGTCTTAATCATTGAATATCGCTCCATAGCTTATTCATGCATGGCCCTTAACGAGATTGGCGTCTCGTTAGGGGTTTTTAGTTTCTAGGGGTTGGCGTATAAACCTTGAAGCTTCGCCAACCCTTTACCCGTCACCAAAGCCGTGACCGTTCGTTGCAATCCTTGTTGCGGGTGTTCCCACTGCCCTAACTTCACATCCAGCAAGCCAGATTCGATCTTTTCTTGGTACGGTTCATTTTTACGAGTTACCCACCCACTCTTTCGAAGGAATGCCAACAATCGATTTCTACCGGTATCGAGAACCTTGGCCGCCTGACCGACTGATATAGCATCCTCGGATACAGTTACCTTGTCGTGAAAATCAGCTTTAGGTTTTAGCGTCTCGACTTCTTGCTTGAGCTGTAACTTCTCTTGTTCGGACTCCATTGCCATTTTGAGGATATCCATTCGAGACAAGTCCCGTACTGGATTTTCTTCCAGATCACGCCACCGGTCTATAATCGCTAACCGGTACGGCACTGAGTAACCCGAAACAACTAGATCACATTCTCTGCGGGGTAAATTGTAAATCGTCGTGCTCTGCCCTGACGGCATCTTAAAAGGTGCTGAAAACTTAGCACCTTCAATTCCGGCCTGACCGAGCACGCTATTGATGTCAGCTACAACGTTCCTATGTTCTTTTCCTGTTAACTTAGCAATCTCAATCGACGACATGGTTTTATCATCTTGCGGCACCACGGGCGTAGATTTTGCGCCGTCGATAGATCGTATGTTACTCATGGGACGCACCTTCCTTTACTTCCTTTATTTCCTTTATCCATCTATTGAGTTGTGAATTAAGCGAGCGATCTTGCTTCTTCGCTTCCTGTTCGGCCCACGCCCTGACAGACGGATCCATTCTGAGCGGATAAGGCGTTATTTTATGTCTATCCATCTTGATTCCTCTTGATTTAATATAAACCATAATGGTTCATGCGGAGACTATAGACCATTGTGGTTTATTGCGTCAAGCACCATGATGGTTTATTTTGTCGCCATGACTAAAGACGATCCACAAATGAAGATACGCATTCCCGCCGAATTGCGGGACAAGATCAAAAAAGCCGCCGAGGAATCAGGTAGAAAATCTTCAAACGCTGAAATTGTCCATCGGCTAGAGCAGTCGTTTAATCAGCACTTGAGCGGTGTTAGAGAGGATCGATTAGAATATTACATAGATAAAACAGCAAAGGCGTTTGCAGACTCTTTAGCAGTAAAAGGGCTTAGCGTTTATAAGGGTGGCGAGCCACTTTCGCCAGACAAAGAATGACAGCCCGTGACGTATATCTAATTTGGTGCTGGATCTTAAGGCTTCCGGTTCGGTTTTACCGATGGCTTCGTGATAAAGTATCTACATAACAACTAACAGGGATGGTATTCATGGGTTCAAACGCCATAGTCGCCGGTACTTACTTTGAAAATAGGGCTGATATTATTAAGCGGTATTGCAAAAAAGATATGGAGGTTAGCTTGCGTAGAGAGCCAAGTAATAAACATGATCCGAATGCCGTAGCTGTCTACATCACAACACCAAAATACTTTGGGTTGTTTGGCGGAAAAGAAAAATGCATAGGTTATATAAAAGCGAATCGAGCCAAAACCGTGTCAAGAAAAATGGACGCAGGCGTTTCCGTGAAGGCTAGGATAGATTCCTTCTGGGCTCCGGCCGATATAGACAAGCCGAGAGTCTCCCTTCGCTTAGATTATTAGCTTATAACCCTGTATTCATAACAAGACCAAGGAAAGCCGAATGCGTCCATTATTCAACTTACTAACCATAATATTTGTTGCCGTCGGTTTCTTTATGCCTTTTGTATGGGTGTTTGCCGTCATAACGGGGTTTTTGGCGATAGGGGCCTCTCCTGGCGGTGTTCGTGAGGACGGAAAGGCCAGAAGCGGCGGCTTGCTTGGCGGATTCGTCGATGATGCAATCATCTCTCATAAAAAACAGAAAGGCATAATCCCCAACTCTACTTGCCGTTATTGTAACGGCGCTGTATATGCCGATGCCGCAAAGTGCAAACACTGTGGCGAGTGGCTTAAAATGCCCTCCATTAAAGCCGATGCCTCGCGCACTCCGCCAAAAAGATATGCCTCAACTTCCCACACGTGCCCGAAATGCATGCACGAAAATGGAATTGACCTTGTGGACTGCTCTCGCTGCGGCGAGCAATTAGCGGGCTAGGCGTGCTTGAGAGATTCGGCGCAAGTCATTTACGTTTCGTCGATTATCGAGAGTATCGTGCCACTAATACTAACCCTGACTTTCACGAAGTTTTTAACAATAGCGCCGAAAGCATTTTTCCCACGGTAGGTCGTTTTCACAATCAAATAGTCACCACGATCCCCGTAAACAGTTTCGACATGCTTGTAACTACTGGGGTCATTCATTGCTTTTTTGATTTCCTTTTCTAGGTTGCTATGCGAGCCGTCCAATTCACTGAATTGCTGCTCAATACGATTTTTTCGCGCTATTTTCTTTGAATAGTGCCCAAGTTTGATTTTGTAAGATTCAACACCAGGATTTAATCTAACCAACTCAGCATAAAGATCCTGATTCTTTTTGAATTCGGACGCAGGTATCACTCGAAGGGCGGTAACTATCTTTTTTGTTTTTTCGGCGTCGCTTAGCCCCGCGTATTCATCGTATGCCCTTTCTGCCACGGGCCTAGCTTTAGCTCCCTCCGTATCTGATTCGCCAAATATCATTCCGTAAAAAACAAAGCAAGCGAAGATGATTAGCAGCCACGCTGATGCGGGTGTTTTTTTCTTAGCTGGCGCCCCGCACTTAGGGCAGGCACTAGCTTTTTTGCTGATTTCTTCCCTGCATTCCCCGCACCTGATTAACGCCACTATATTGACTCCTTAGTTTGATTTTAAGGGAAGTATACATTCCGTCGTTAATTAGTAAAAATTATAACAATCGAATACTAAATCGATAAGAGAAATACATCCCTTCGTGACGAGTCACCGAGGCATCACCCTCAATCGTCGCGAACTGATCTACCCCGTCGTTAAAGACGAAGGACTCACCGCCGATCACGCTAGAAAAGAACTCGTTAAAATCGTCAAGGCCATAAGCACCACCGGTGATGGGAATCAATAATGTTTTAATAGAATAGATCCGTTCAATACGGTGCAGCACCGTAACTTGATTGCCTGAGAGTGCCGTGCTTACTTTCTTTTGAGCTTTATGTAGCAGTCCGTCGAGCGAGCTAAGATCCACGGTAATCGTGTAGTCAGTATTGAGCGAGTGCCCTGCTTTTAATTGCCTTTTGGCCGTATATGTGAAGCTAATCATTGCGGATCACTCTGATTACGTCGTTGGCTTCGGCTTCTTCAAAAGCCTTGACTACCATGTCCGTGAAATCCCCGTCACCATCGATTCGAATTGTGACTTGCGCCCCCTGTTGATTCTCGTCCGCCGGTGCCTGGTCGGCTTGAACCGTGTTAGTGAAAGTAGGCGCGCCACCGCCTGATCCTGCAATGCTTGGCGCGCCACCGCCACCGCCAAACGAGCTGGATTTAATAGCGCTAATTTGCGCCAAGCCTGCCGCCGCCATCAGGGCCGCTGGCGCGATACCCCAAGGATAACCGCCGTTATTTCTAAATGTCTGTACCACTGCGTCCGGCAAGGCTACGGCAGCATTGGCTAGGGCTAGCTTCTTGTTAATCCCGAACATTGTTCTTGAAGAACTGGCAACGCCTTGGGTCATTTGGATACCAAGGGCAATTTGGGACTTTATTTTCTTACCGCCGCTTAACGCCTCGAACTGCTCGCGCTTCGTAAGCTCTTTTCGAAACATCGCTGTGCGCTTAGTCTCGTATTCCATGCCGAGCGAGGCCATTATCTGGCCGTATCGCTCCTCGGTTACCGCCTTGTTCTCAAGGGCCGTCTCAAGCATTATTTGACGATTCATATACGACTGCAACAGCCGCTCGTCTTCGCTCAGTAGTGACGTTGCGAGTGTTTCTGCCTTAAGAGCCAGGCTCGCTTTTAAGCTCTCCTGCTCTTTGAGCGCTTTTTCAGCGGCTGGATCGACCCCGCAGACTTTAGCGGGCGTAAGATCCTTGCCCTTCTTGGGGTCGGCGATGTTGCTGACCGATTCCTCAGCCGAACGCAAGCTTTTAGCGATCCCGCCAAGGATGGTTCTTGAAGAATCCCAGCTCTCGTTCACTTTCTTAGATCCTATAAGAAGCAGCTCCATACCGGAAACTCGTTTTACCTGTGCGTCTAACAGCCTTTTAGTCCATGTCGCTTGATCGCTCAAACCTGCACGCGTGCCGTCTAGTCCGTTTTCGACTTCGTGGTTGTACTGCTTAGTTAGCTGCACCAGTCGTTTTCTAGCGCCTTCTATCTCACTAACGTCAATTACACCCGGTGCCGCCGAAAAATCCTCGTGTAGTTTTTGAATAGCGCCGCCAATTCCGTCGATAGACAATTGCGCCGCCGCGACCATGGCCGCGCCTTTTTTGCCGTAAATCATATAGCCAATAATTCCAGCCGATGCCAAATAGTCCCGCGCACCGAAGTATTGAGTAATTGAATCAGTCACCTCTACCATCGAAGCCAGCGCACCAATGCCGCCGCGTACAGCGCTTCGTATTTCGGTTTTAAAGCCGCCGGAAGCTAGTGCGGCATCTGATAGTCCGGTTGCGACATCTCCTATCGGCCCCTGTAGCTCCTGACCCAGCGTGATTGACAGGCCTTTAGTAACGGCAGTAAGTCGGGTAATCGCATCATTGGCATTAGCTGCGCCAAGAACGTCGGCGCTTGATAGAGTCAACCCAAGGTCTTGGGCTTCTTCGCGCATTTCACGAATACCAGCAGAGCCACCTTTCATAGTCTGAAGCAGGCTCACGCCTTCGGAGTCGAAAAGCTTCATAGACAAACGGACTTTATCGGCGTGATTCGTGACGCCATTTAGCGCGTCGGCCAACACTTCGAATTGCTGTTCTGGCTTAAGCTTATTCAGGTCTTGGGCGGATAGATTTAGTTCGATTAATGCGTTCTTTGCCTCACCCGTACCTTGCGCGGCTTCTGCCACCCTTCGTGTCATGCGCTGCCAGCCCATTGTCAAGGTATTGAATTCAATGCCGGATAGCTCGGCGACGTGTTTGTACTCGCTTAGAGCCTCTGTGCTTGCACCGATTCTATCCGACATTTTGCCGATCTTGTCTGCGGCATCGATTGCGGACAAAGATATAGTGCCAATCCCAGCGAGTGCGAGCGCGCCACTAACGCCTGTCAGTGTTGTGATAGAGCCTGTTAATCCCAGTACTCGTTTTTTAACGAGTCCAAGCGAGCGCGCGGTCTTCTTTTCAAACCCGTTAAAATACTTAGCGGCTTTTGCGGTATCCGAGTTCAACCGGCCGGTATCTAAACCGAGATTGACCATCAGGGATCCGATTGTATTATTTGCCATTTTTAACACTCATATAAGCCGCCCAGCCTTTGATTTCATCGATAGACATTTCGAGAACTTCGGACACTGACTTGCTTAGCAATTCGCCGATGGCGAATAAGGTAAACAGATCAGCGTCCTTTCTTAGTTTCCCGCTATGTCGTCGGTTTCAAGTTCCGGCCCAGTCATTTTGGTGAAGATTTTAGAAATCGTCTTGAAATCAAAATCATTCATCATTCCCGCTATCGCTATTCCTTTGAAGATGGCCGCGCCGTCTTCATCTAGTGCTCGAGTTTTGACGTGCATGCATACGCCCTCGGCGGTAGAGTTTTCGGACATTTTCTGGACAGCCTTGACTTGCTTTCCGAGCAGCGGTTTCCAGAATATCTTTAGGTTGCCAAGCTCTTCAATAGTGCAGCTTTCCAACTCGCCATTTAACCGGTCTTGATATTGCTTCTTGAGTTTTTCCGCAATTGCGTTTACTTCACTCATTACGCTACTACCCCTTCAACTAACGGCCCTGAGCCTTTCAATGAAAAGCTTTGAGTGATGATTGATTCGTCACTGACGGCGACTGACGCGCTTTCAATGATTGCGCTACCGCTAAAGCTTATATCGCCGCTAGCGCCGCCCTCAGGGAGTAATTCGGCGGCTATTACTGCGCCAACTGTCATAGCCCCCTGTCCTGTCGCATCTGACTTATCCCAGTTGCATTCAATAGAAGCACTCCAATTCGTGCGCCCTGGTACGCTGGTCTCGGCAGTGGAATTTAGATTGTGATTAGCAATCACCGACGCACCGCGTTCGAGTGAAAAAGAAAGAATTTCAGCGACTGTGTTGCCAGCGGCTTTTACCGTGCCGTTGACGCCTGTGATATTAGACATTTGGTTTCACCTCTTTGGTTGGTTTTTGAGTGGGCTTATCGTGCCAGCCGCGACCCTTCATGGTCTCAATTTGCGAGACATGAACATCGACGGGCTGTTTTGAATCTTTGTGATACATCAGCATTGGATTACTCGTAGTAGATTAAAAAATCCGCGATTCTTGCGGTTTGCTCGGTGGTCTGGTTGTAGGCTTGGTCGAACATGTTTTCCATTCTTGAGTCAAGAATAGTGATATCGGACGCTACGCCCTGAAAGCGTTTGAAAGCTGTTCTTATCGCGTCTGAAAGCTGGATAGTCACAGACTTTGAATCCGCAATTAAAGTGAATTGAATGCGGCTCCGATACTTGCCGCCGTCGGTTTTTAAAGTCGAATCAAAAGGTATATCTGAAACCAGTTGATACACAACTGCTGGATGCTCGGTACCGTCCGGCAGTGAATCGGCGTAAATCCGGTTAGCTACAAGCCCGGTGATCTCCTGCACGGCTTTCAGTCTCGCGACAACGCCACTTTCGATACCCATTATTTGCCCTTCGCGTGTTTTTTGATTCGTTGTTGAATTTTCTTCGACATGGCTTTAATTGCTTCCGCGCCTTTGCTATCTAATGCGGGTCGTAAGAATGGCCTTGCCGCGATTGCGTAAGGTCGTTTCGCGCTCGCTGCGGAGCCGAACTCAACAAATGGCGCGTACCACGCATCCATATTTTTTGCTTGCCACTTCTTGCCACTGCGAGTTACTACCGACGCCACTGCATCGCCTGTGCGCTTTGATCTAGTTACGACCTTGATGGAATCCCTTAAAACCCCGTCATCAACGGGCGCATTCAAGCGGGCCTGCTTTGCGACGACATTAGCACCCGCTCTCGCCGCACTTTTTGCAATTTTTGTTTCTAATTCGATACCTAACTTTTTGAGCGCGGCGTCTAGTTCCTTGCCGCCCTTGATATCAAAATTAAGCTTCAAAATTAAAGCTGCTCATTACAAAGCAGTCTCATTTCGCGCCTTCGATTGTCTGGATCTATCGCGGACAGGATGTTGTAAAAGCGGCCTTTGTCGTTAATTCTCATCTCCGGGGTAACGCCCGAGAGAAATCTAATAGTTACCAAGTGGGTCAATTCAGAATGCTGCTCTCTCGCCGAGATGAACTCTCTGCCTGACTGATTGAGGACGCCTGACCATACGGTTTTAAATTCCGTCCAAGCCTCTACGGCGTCTCCTAAGGCGTCTGGCGCAACCGTTTTTTGCTCAATGATGATTCGGTTACGAAGTTTTCCGGCTCTCACAGTGAATAAGCCTTGTACGGTGCCAGCAAGTCTTTAGCGCCCAATGGGATTTCGTTTAACTGAACGACTGAGCTGTTTTCGCGGTTTTCGTGCCAATGACCAATCATTAAGAACATGGCCAGCTTGATATTGGCCTTGATTAAACCAACATTTGTCTGGCCAGTGACAGCAGTTATCTTGACCGCGTTATTTTGCGGCGATAGGTCGCTTAGGGCGTCATTAATGAGGAATACCAACCCTTGATATTGGCTTAAGTAAAAGTCAGTGCTAGAGCCTGAATAATCGCCTGTGTTCGCCTCTGTTTTGTACTCAAACGAAGTTATCGACACGATTGGCCGGTATATCTCGTAACAAGACTGCTGGCAGTCGAAATAAAACTCATAGGTCGACTCAACAAGCGCGTTTCGCGTCCAGTCCTCGACGTAATTCCGCGCCGCTTCGATGTAGATTCTCAGCGTGTCATCGTCATCAATACCGTCGATTCGGCATTGCTTGCGGGCTTCATCGAGCGATATGGCTTCGGCTTTGGCGTCTAAGAGGCGATGGGCTTTCATTTCTTACGATTTTTATTATTCTCGGGCTTTAATGCATTGTTTTGATCGGGCGATTTTGATTTTTCCAAGGCCTCACTTTCCTCACTTTCCTCAGAATCCTGGTCTCCGCCATCATCGGTCGATACTTCTTCGCCGAAGCCGCTTGCAATCGCCTTTAATGCGAATCTGTCTGGAAGTTCGCAAACCCCTATTTCTGCAACTTCGGTTTGGATGCCATCAGGGCTGTACTTATACTCACGTGTGATTTTGACTTTCATGACTTATCTCTCGCTAAGGAATTAAAGTGCCGCCCCTGAGGGCGGCTTTAGTGTGATTAAGTGCCGTCACCGAAGCGAAGCACCTTGATAGCCAAGCTGTCGTTGACGATGCCACCGACGCGCTTAGTGGTGTAGAAGTGGATGTAAGGCTTATTGGTAAAAGGATCTCGAAGGACTCGAACCCCAACCACGTCATAGACTTTATATCCGCGCATGAAGTCGCCGAACATCAGTGAATTAGACTCCGCCGCTATCGCTGGCATGTCTTCATTCTCAGTGAATGAGTAGTTCAGGATCTGCGAAGGTTCGCCGCTCTGTAGTCCGGGACTCCAAATCAAATCACCGTCAGTATCACGGAGCTTTCGAATAGAGCGTAGGATTTCACGGTTCAGCACCCAGCCTGCATTGTTGCGGTAACCAGGGCGTAAGTCGTACGTGACATCTATCAAGTTATCGATAGCCGCCGCGTCATCGACGCCTAGCGCCCCATCAGCTCCGGTTAATCGGTATTGCAAGGTTTTAAAAGGTCGGACATTATCAGCGGTCAGGGCCATCGCTGCGGACAAAATTCCAGTCGGCTTCTTTACGCCGTCGCCGGATGTAAATGCCAAATTCTCTTGCTCTGAGAACTCACGAGCTACTTCGTCGGCAAGCCATTGCTCGACGTTGAAGAACGCGTCATCTAGCGCTGTTTGAGTCGTCGCTGGATTGGCGTAGATTTCACCGAAAGTCGGAGAGATTGCAACTAACTTGGGCGTCCCAGTCTCTGGACGTGCATCCGTTTCACCGACCCATCCAGAAGCCGCGCCACCGGTACCGAATAGTTTTGTATATTTCTCGTTAGAAACGTTCTGCTGCCCGCAAATACCCCGCATCGGCGTTGATTCGAGTTCGATTTTTCCGATGCTGGTGTCGAGTTCCTGGGGAACCGCAAAGCCACCATCCGCATCGACGCCGATAGACACCGCCTTGGCCTGAAGTTCGGCCAGTCCGTCCTCGTTACCCTTGCGCATAAACTTTGAGAATGCCGCTTTATGCTCCGAAACTTCGACGGATTCGTCGTTATTCTTGATCCGGTTGGCTTTTGTTTCCAGCTTTTCAAGTGACTTTTTCAAGTCCTCGATCGTGTCGATCGCGTCATTCATCTTGTCCAGCTTTGCTTCTAGCTCGGCTACACCGGAATTCTTTTCCAGTTTTACGAATTTAGCGTCAACCGTTTCTTTGAATTCTTTGACGACGCCGCCGAGTTGATCGAGTGTTTCTTGTAATTCTGTAGGCATGATTATTTTCCTGTTGCCGTATTTCAGGCATAAAAAACCACCCGTAGGTGGTCGTTGAAATTTAGGCGAAATGCCCGTTAGGTTTCAGTATATCGATTATCGATTGCGCTGATTTCATGTACTCCGCGTCATTATCAGCCTCGCGCTGACCTATTCCGCTGTAGCCTTTTGACATTAATGCCTTGGCTTGCTGACGACTAAAACCGGCATCACGCAGGAGTCGTTCAACTAATTTTTCGTCGAGAGTATCGCCGACGGATAGCGCGCGCTTTACTTGCTGCACACGCGCCGCTGTGTTTGATGGAAATGTCACTATGGACACTTCCCATAAATCTATTTTAGAAACAATGAAAGCGTCTTTTTTTGAGTCGTATCTGTAGCCGTCGCCAGTCAAGTTATAACCTATTGACATACCGCTCAAGCTACCTGCTTTTAAGTGTGCGTGCGCGCGCTTAGCAAGCGGGTCGGCGTCAATTAAGAGCCTCCCTTCGAAATAAAGCCCCTCGCTGTCTTCTTCCATCTTAGTATAAACGCCAATCGGTTCAGCCGTTTTGTGCTGCCAAAGCATTGCAGGGAATCGGCCTTTTACCTTCCACTCATTCAGCGAATCAACAAAGGCGCCTTTCACTACAATGTCATCGTGGCTGTCTTTAACCCCAAATACTGAGCCATATCCGCTAAATTCTCCGGCATCGCTGATTTCTTTTATCTTGAGCGGTACGTCAAGCTGTTTTGTTTGCATCGTCTTCACCTGTTGGCTTGCCGTTGATGGCCATATTCATTGGGGTAAGGTAGATATCACCACCGTCGCGTGGGTTCATATCCTCTAGATCTCTAATTTCGTTCGGCGACATAGCGCCGTTTTGGATCATTTTTGTATAAAACTCTGAACGAGCTTTCATGTCGCCGCGCAATATCGCGTTAACATTGAATTTCATGTAATAAGTCAATCGCTCTCGATCGGTTAATAGGGTTTTAGCCATCCGTTCTTCCATACCGACAAGCAAGGGATTAAGCGCATGAATAACAAACTCGATCGCTTGGTGCTCAATGTTTGAAAAGGTCGCGTTCTCCATTCCACCAATCATGTGGGGCGGCACCCCAATCATTCCGGCTAATTCGTTTCGTGAAACTCTCTTTGTGTCGATAAACTGCGCGTCTAGCTGGCTCATACCCGTGTTCTGCCAAGTCAATCCGCCCTCGAGTATCGCGACCTTGTGGGAATTTTCTACCCCACCATAAGCAGCTTCCCACCCCTTGCGAATTTCCTTGGTTTGTTCCGTAGTTAGCATGGGCGCTGTTAGGATACCGCTAGGTCTTGCCCCGTTACTGAATAGCTTCCCCGCGAATCTCTCCAATGCGATGCTGACGCCGACTGAATCACGCGCCTCAGCGAACGGCGAGCAACCCATAATCGGGGTTTTCATTCCAATTTTAAAATGGAGGATTTCAGACTGATTTAGTACATCCTGCTTTTGATTAGGGAAAGTGACTTTGTACTTAACCTCAAAATTTTCATTGATCACCGGCTCTACGGCCATCGGGTTTAGCGGTAAAAGCTCGCTAACCCCTTTTGACGTTCGGTTAATCCAAGAGTAGTGATTTCCATACAAGTACAGTTGACGAATAACGAGCTGAATCCACTCTTGTTTAGTCATGTAATCATTGGGGCCGTTCTTGAATAAGTCTTGCAGAGGGTGCTTAACGGCCTTTACCCGCTTATCGCCTTTAGTTTCAAACAAGTTCAACGGCAATTGCCCCGCAGCCCTCTGCAAAACACTAATCAACGCTACCACCGTGCCGTGTTTTGACATCGATTGGGGGTTAACGCTTACACCGGAGGCCGACTCATAACCCGCTGAAAGGTAATCGAGCAAGCCCTTTGAGCTGTTTATAGCCTCGCCCTTTGTCATCATATCGAACAACATTACTTACGACTCGACAAGATAGCGAACACCAGCGCAAACAGCCCGGGCACTATGTAAACTGATGGAAAGTAAACAAGCATCGCCCCGTAGCTAAGGCTTGCTATACCGGCCACCCCGATTGCATCGATTAATATTGTTTTCATATAATTGTCAGCTTTGGTATTGATAGCGCCTCTTCTTCAGCCACCATAAACCGTCCAATCGCCATGATTAATGCAACCACGCCATCGATTTTGTTTTCCGGTTTCTGTTTGCGAGGATATACATTGTCTTTCGCGTCGATCTTCGCGACTAAGTTTGAAAGCATCCAGGTCATTACGGGGTTCCCGTCATAGTGAAATCGGCCCGCAATGATCGCGGCTTCTAATTCGTACATCGCGGGCGACATATTCGCGACCGTGTTTCTAAATTCAATGATTGTCGCGCCTTCAGCTTGCAGACCTTGGGCTAATTGCGTTGCTCGCCACGGGTCGTAGGTAATTTCCCTTGCCCCGTGCGTGTCCAAGTCCTGCTTGATGTCGGCCTGTATCTCGTTAAAGTCGATCTCGTTGCCGTCTGTAGCTACCAGAAAACCGCCGTTGACCCACTTCTGATACCGGTCGTTCTTTGGGTCTAGCGCGGTTTCTTCGGGTATGTAAAACTTTGAGATAAAGTAGTAATGTACTTTCCCGCCAATTGTCTTACTGAAAACCTTGGGCGTTGCAACGATGTCCACTTTCGACGCTAGATCGACTGGGATAATGCAATCGCAGTCGGTAAGGCTTTCTAGAATCAATTCATCTACGCACTTGCGAACGTCTTCCATGTTCAAAAATGCAGTATGAGCACCGACCCAAACGTTTAAATGCTTTCGCTTGAATGCGTTTTGCTTCGCTGCCGAGCGTATCGCTTCGCGCTGCTGCGCTAATAGAAACTCACCCGATACCGAAACGTCGAAATTCGGATTAGCTTTGATGAGTATTTCTGGATCTGTCCAGTCGTCGCCATCATCAATGCCGAACATGACGCTAAAAATGCGGTCATCTTCGAAAACACCGTCGAGTAGTTTCTCGCACTCCGATTCCATGTCGAAACATGGGCCGGATATATTGTCGCCTGCCGTAGTGATCGCTAGCAATAAAGGCTGGTCACGGGCACCCATTCCGGTTTCCATCGTCGTGACGAAGTCATCCGTGTCATGCTCGTGGAACTCGTCGGCAATCGCACAGGAAGGACTTGAGCCATCGCCAGGCTTGCCGATCAGCGGTTCGAACTTAGAGCCGTTTTCAAGAACGCTTAGATTCTTGGCATTAACTTCTATGCCAAACTTTTCGACTAAATCAGGCGTTCTTACTGCCATTAATCGAGCTGGCCCGAACACTTCCCATGCTTGCTTTTCAGTCGTAGCGCCGCAGTAAACCTCAGCTCCAAATTCGCCATCACTGACAAACATGTAGTGACCGATAGCGGCCAATAAAATCGATTTGCCGTTCTTCCTTGGGATCTTAAAATAGGCCTTCCTGAACCGGCGAAAGCCTTTTGCGTTTACCCATCCAAATAAATTACAAACGATGAACTTCTGCCAAGGCTCAAGCGTTAAATCTTTCTTTTGTGCCGCCCATTTACCTTTAGTGTGAGGCAGATTTTCAATAAATCGACAGGCTTTTTCGGCCAATGTCGCGTCATAACTATATTCAAAGTCCTTGCTTAAATCGTCGATGAACCTCTGACATGCCTGGATGACTTCCTTGCAGTTTGGTATATGCCCGTTGACCACTTGGCTGGCATAGATGAAAGCACTTTCACTATGCGGGTAGTCCTTGAATGCTTCCAACATTAGTCATCAAATTTATTCTTAGGTTTAGATTGAGGAATGCCGATCTTCGATCGATCGGCTGGCGTCATTCCGAATTGTGCCAAGTATTTAAATAGTAAGTTTCTTTCAGCTACCATTGGGTGAATCACTTCTGGCGGCTCGTAGTCGTCATCGCCCTTGATACCGATGGCCTCGGTTTTATATTGACCGGTACACTTGACCAGCAATATAGATGCCTGTGCTACGGCCATTCGATCAGCCTCGCCTAGCACTCCATCGATTGACTCTTTCACGATCAGCTTAAATGCCTTTTTTTCAACGGCGCTTAAGTACGAAGGAGGATTGCCGATCGAGCTTTTATTGACCGGCTCGTTTTCTCGATCCCTCATTCGTTCAGGGTGTTTTTTACCTGCACCGCGAAGGTTCAATATATTTGTAGGTACTCTGTTTGCTGGCATGGATCCTCAAACGTCTGAAGTGGAGATGTAAAAATTGAGCTTCGGCGTCGCTGTCAGAAAGGGCATTCTGTAGACTTTTGACCCGCCCCTCCCCGTTCCTCAGCCGTTTTTGTGTTGTGGCAGGGGATGCATAGGCTTTGAAGATTTTCGACGCTCAGGGGGTTGGTACAGTCATCCACAGGCACTACGTGATCCACTAGCTGCGCAACCTTAGCTATCCCCTTTCCTTTGCAGTGCTCACACAATGGGTTCTGCTTTCTGAATAGCTTGCTTAGCTTGCGCCACTCCCTTGAGTCGTAGAACGCTTGGTTCCTTCGGGTAGTGCGGTTATAGTCCTTCTGGCCTTGCTTTCGCGCCTTAACTATCGACGGTGCAAACGCTGGACGATGAACGGGTGGCGAGTGCGGCACTATCCCGCCCTCTGCTCTTGTACCCTCAGGTACCACGTCTTACTGTGAGTCCTGCCTTGTGCTGTTGTGATCGTATTAACGACATGGTAAGTCATGCCCGCAATGCCGCCTGATATCCACGCTGTTACTACACTGTCGGTTTGTGATTCCGAGTCTAAGCCAATACCCTCGCCCAACGTCCACGACGCTGCTATTACACTGTCCGAGCCTAGTTCTGCTGACCAGTCTTGAGAGAAGTCCAAAACATCAACAGGGCTTTTGAACTCCATTAGTTTTGTACTGAACTATCCACGTTCAAGCGCTTGGCAGTACCGGGCTTACGCTCTTTAGTTTCCACCTTGCTACTAAGGTCTTTGGCCCATCCTGAGCTACACCAGCGGGTGCCAACGTCATCAGGCACGGTGATACGATCATCTTTCTCAACAACAACTAATCGACCATCAACCATCTCTTTGATCTGATCTTCAAGTATCTGAACTTTCATTATGCTGGGTCTCCGATCTCATGATCAAACGATGGGGTGTCAACTGTTCCACCCGATGTCAAAACTTGGGCCGTGGCCGTTGTTACAAGCAGCAACTCAGTCGCGCTGGTGATAGCGATATGATCTGCTGTACCGGACGATCCGATCGACAGTCCTGTCTTAGCTGCTACTGTTTGCTTTCGTCCAGACACGTCACCATTGGCTTTTGTGAAGTCACCCGCTGACACCGCGCCAGAAGCGAGGTTATTAGTCGTTACCGCTGCTGTCCGAGTAGTCGGTTCGCCTGCGCAAATATGGATCTGATTCGCATTGCTTGCGCCAATATAGTCAAGCGCTGCGTCCATTGCCGCGTCTATTACTGATTTACCCATTTAGTTCACCGTTGTTTTAGTTGATCGTAATAACTCTTGAGCGCCCAGAAACGACCAGAATTCGTCTGCCCGGGGTCTTAAAGTCGGGGTCTACAAAGCTAATTAAATCGATTGCTTGGTTTTGTAATGAATCGAATATTGATAAAACGCTATGTTGTGTTAATGATATTTCGCCGATACTTTGCACTTGTATCGAGTTACTTACATCCAAGTAATTACTTGTCGCTAGTGTGACGTTTTCTGCTTCTTGCGCCTGAGTCGAGTCATTGATAGCTATCAAGTAATTGACCGCTAGATTGACCGCTTCCGAGACCTGAGATTGACCGCTGTCGTCAATGACAACCAAGCTATGCTGAGTTAACGATATTTGATCTGCTGTTTGCGCTTGACTTGAGTCATTGACAATCAACACGCCTAATACTGTTAGCGAGACATTATCCGTTGTCTGCACTTGCAGCGAGCCGTCAACTGCCAAAACATAACCCTGAGTCAGCGATAAGCTTTCTATCGTTTGCGACTGACTAGAGCTGTCGATCGATAGTTGTGAGTACTGCGTTAACGCGATGCTATCAATCGATTGTGATTGAATTGAGCTATCTATGCTTAGCTGAACGCCGCTAGAGGACGTTAACGGCTGGAATAAAACAAGGCTCATCGTAGGCCGAACATGTAGACAGAGCCAATTCGATCCGCTGCATCATTTATAGAGCAACTAAATCGCGCTGAAATTCTATCACCAGCAGGCCTGTCCCAGGGAACCCAGACAATATTCAGCAAACGATTCGTCTCTGAGCCTTCTACATGATCTGCCAAATCGCTGATGAAGATATCGCTATCTTCTAAACCAGCAGCGCCGAAACTAACGTCCCACAATCGCGTCTGCCCGGTTTGATTTTGAGCGTTATCTCCGAATTGAAAACCTATGTATTTATACTGATAGGCTAGTGAGTTACCGTTCATTACATTATTATCGTCCGCTCCACCAATCAAGCTAAGCTCCGTCCAAACTCCTTTTGTGTCCGCGACCGCGCCAGGGTCAACAGTAACCCCTTTTCCGTAGTTCGTGGACGAAGTGCTCGATAGCAAAAACGGCCCGCTATCCATCGCTGTAAACGACGGAACACTGGGAAAGTCGGAAGCGCGAACACCGATTATCTGCAAATCCGGTGCATCAGTAGTGCCAACGCTCATACCCGCACTTAGTCTCGTTCCTGCTGGAATTGGCACGGGTATGTAGTAGTACTGCGAAAGTATTGCTTTCAGCATTGCTTTCGCAGGTGATACGACGAAAGCAGACTCCGCACCCGCAGGGCCTGCGGCAATCACAGCCAAGCCGTTTTTTAATGCTCGCGTTGAGATATAGAAGCCAGCCCAGTCTTCAGATGTTGATTGTATTAATTCCGCGTAAGTTAAATTTGCTGGCAAAAATGGGTCGGTAACTCTAAACAACGCTGATATAGGCACAACTGGGCTTTGCTCTAGATTCATTACGACAGAATCTCAACTCTACGTGAACTATCGATCAATCCTTGGCTTATCAGATAATCGATTCCTGCTACTGTATCGACATCATCAAGACGTACATATTTGTCTGTATTTAACATGTCAAGAAAGGCAGCAACAAAATTATCAGCCCTGCCAGCGCCGATAATATCAGCGCGTTCAGCGAGCGTAAGCCGCGACTTAAAATCACTCGCGGAAATACTTGAGCGTGCTACAGCAACATCGTCAAATAATAATGTCGCAGTATTCCATTGTTTGTTTCGTTTTTGTATATCGAAGTCGAATGCCTTATGCGCCAATTCTTTCGAATTCAAGGCACCGGCATTAGGTTTCATAGTTCCCGTGCTTACGAGCGAATTATCAGTTAACTTATAAACTGCATACCACATTTATTAACCCCTCGTCATTTCGACGTGATTTAGAAACACTAGCTTTCACCAGCAAGCTTTCGAAGCTGTCTTTTGTGCCAAATATCATGCAGAAGAGTCGCGACGCCAAGAAAAAGGCCGACTGCCACACCCCACTCGCTAAGAGTGAGTCCGGCAATAATAGTAATTGTCGCGCCCGAATAACTTGCCGAAGTTGATTCCATTATTTTGCGTAATCTCGGTTATTTTTTAATAGCATCCGCTATACGCGGCGTGATCTTCTCTAACGAGCGACCTGTAACGTACCCACCTAGACCTATCTGTAATAACGTCCATGCTTGATCAGCCAGCGGGTTTGCCAGCCAGCCAAATGAATCTGCTACTACGAGCGCTAAGAATGTTAGCATCGTAATCGGACGCCATGATCTCTGTAGCCACGATTGTCCTTGGGCTTCGGCAACGATGATGCTTGACTTAGATTCAAGCAACTGCTTCTCGTAAGTCATGGTCTGTTCGAATATGCCGAATTGAAGCTTGTAGAATTCTAGACGAAGTGATTCGCGTTCTTCGTCCGATGTATGTAATTCGTCGATTAGATTAGCGACCGGTGTGATAGCTTCTTTGAGAAACGAAAATATGCTCACGCGAATTGCTCCGGGTCCAAATACTCCCCGTCTTGAGTCTTAACTTCATAGTGAAAGTGATTGACCATGTGCTTATCAGAGTATCTACCTGCGATATCTTGCACTTGCCCTATTTCATCACCTGCCTTTATTTCGTCATTGACTTCAACTAGTGGAGACACGTAGAAGAATCGATGCTTTAGGTCGTTCTCGTCAGTGATTTCAGCGTATCGAAAAGATAAGTCGTTAGCGTACGGATAACCCAGTTTCGTTACCTTGCCGCTTACCGGGCTTAGTACGCCACTGCCCTTGGCCGCTGCAAGGTCGATGCCACGGTGAGTATGATTACCGCGAGGCGCGCCGAACTCACCAGAGCCGTACTCGTCTCGGCCGCGCTTGGGAGCTATTAGAATGAACATGGGCTGTCTCGAAGCTTATTACTTTAGGCATAAAAAAAGCCCGACTCGGAAAAGTCAGGCCTTAAGTATCTTGCTGCTGTATGTAGAAATCGGCAGATTGCCTACATTGACAGATTTTCGCTCGGAACGCAAGGCGTTATTGCTGCCTATTCGGCAGTGGATATATTTTACTATGCCTTATTTGCTAAACTACTTATTCAGTAGTGAGGGTCGAGATGTGTTTAATATCTATTTAAAAAGATACATTCTCTAAGCTGCTTTTCCAGCAGAGGCGCAAGACTACAGCATTCCATCGGTTTACGCGCTCGATCATTTTCCGAGCAGGTTTTCATGATCACGCTCATTGTAATTTTCAAGTAATTGCGTATTCGTCATCTTGAGTGAATAAATTGTTTTTAGATACATGCAAGCGTCAATATACGCGTGATATTGATCTTTGTTTTTACCGAAATAAAATGACCTACCGATTATGCCTTCGCTGCTTGTCGTGACCGTATAGCGTTTCAACGCTTGCTTTTTATCGTTGTGAGTAATGCCAATGCTTAACCGCTCTATTCCGGTCACGTTATCCCTTCGCGCCATTATTCTTTTGCCCCTGGAGCCTTAATCTTATGCGCTTTACATATCGCGTCTTCAATTAAAAGCGCCCGATTTGTATCTTGCTGGCTATCCATCCAGTTCCATATCCATTCGGGCAGTTTCACGGATCGGGGCGTTTTCTTTAAATGCTCAGGTCTGGGCTTTCGCCCAGAGTCTTCGCGCTGACCGCCGTGGTCACCCACTTTTAACTCTTCTTCGATAAATTCCCTCGTCTCTCGCTACTGATAGCGCGTAGACCTCCTTATCAGTACCCTTCATTTTGTACAAAACGGCATTTATTAGTTTTTCGTAAGAGCTATAAAACGTGTAGTCATAATCAAGCCTATGTCCATCCCATTCGTCAAAGTACGCCCACACCCATTTATTTTCAGGTATCTGTCTGGGACGCATTTTTAGTTGATGTTCTATAAAATCTTTAGAGTCAGTGTTCATTATCTGAACCCCGTCTAACAAATGATGCGTTACTGACTCCCCGTAATCCTCTTTGTCTTCGTCTGAGAGAGTCATAGCTATTGGCCAAAAAAACCAATGATGCCGTCTTGGATATTTCTAATCTCATCCCATAACCCCGTACCCTCTTCTATAGCGCCCATGTCTAATACGTCGTTATCGCTTTTGATTAGTTCCGACAATTCTTCAGAAGTCCATTCAGCGGCGCTGGCGTGATTGCATTGATCGTGTAGTTTTACGAGCACTTCCATCACTTCCTCGCTAGCATCAATTTTCAAGGCGTTTATTTGGTTTTGTAAAGCTTCGAAAGTATTCATTTTGTATCCCCTGTTCGGTTTGGCTTGTTTATTAACTTGAATTAAGTATACACTAATCTTGAATTAAGTAAATACCTTTTTCAAGTTTATTTAGCCTAATTCTGCGCAGACAAAGCCCCGCACGCGTAATTCTCAGCCGCCGCTAGCTTCTCTCTATAACTACCACGCCCGATTCCGAGTTTTTTACTAGCAGCCAGTTCAATTAGTCCGTCCTTGTATTTGATGTCGATAATTTCCCGATGCTCATCAGTCATCATTAAATAAACCCCTTGCACCATTCGCACCATTTCAGGCTCATCATTAACGATCGGCACCGCTGATGATCGAATCCCCGCTGTGGCCATCCTCGATTTATGCAAAATATTGGTCCCGCTGTGACCAAGCCCACCATCTCCATCAGCGCGCATATAAGCGCCCCACCGGTCTAGATAGTATCTTGCTGTTTCTATGCTGATTGTCATTGATTAGCCCGGTATTGATAGCTTAAAAATTCGATATAGCCGGTTTGGCCGCTTGCTCTTTTTGCTTCGATAATCTTTAATTGCTGTCGATAATGTTTCGCAATTTCCTTTTCTTCTAACTTCGATACCTTCACTTTCAAATCCCGCTTTTCTCGAAGAAGATCTATAAATCCTTCGCCGAGTAATTCCGTGACCCACTTTCCAGAGTCTGCCGGATTGCCGCCAAACCACGAATGGCATGGATAACAAAGCGCCTGCGTGTTCTCCTTGGCCCATCGAATAGTCCTATGCCTACGGCTGAATATGTGGCTATTGTGAAGCCCTGCGGAGCCTCGTTCGTACTGAGTGTGGCACCGCTCGCACGTCCAGTCGTTCGCTTCTCTGACGACGCGAGAAAAGGCTGTGTCGCATGACTTTATTTTAACGGGCATTAGCATTCGCCCACTCAATCAACCCGTCGTCCGGCTGCGTAAGTGGCACTCCATGACCTCGATAATGTCGCTCGAAATCAGTTAAATATTCACCGATTGCGAAGCCTTCGGATTCAGTTGATACGAATTCGTCGGTGATGTATTTCAGCTTCTCTTTGTCGTTATTGACCGCTTTTTTTAGCTCTGGCCAGATAAATGCAAAATTCTCATCGTCGCGGATTAAAATTGGCACGGCCCAACGCCACTTGGCTGCCCTGTGAACGGCTTCTTTCGTGTCGTAGCTGCCCATGCCCGATTTAGCAACCTCACTATTCCACATCCACTGAAGCCCTCGGCAGCGTGCTGATTTGTTCGTTTGATCCGTGATAGTGACCTTGATCGAGCCGGATATTTCAATCTCATCGATTCGGATTTTTAACCTCGCTTTAGCGTAGGCACTTCCAAGGAAGTGGGATTCAGGCTTCATATCTCCAAGCCTTTTTCGTGTATCAACATGACTCTAGATTTTGCGGACGCGTACTGAATGCCGAGCGCTTCCGATATTTGTCTGCAAGACAGTCCTTTTTTCATCATTTGATAAACTTCGAGCTGCTTTTCTGTTAGACGATCTAAGCGGTCGTTTACCGGTAGCTTCTGCTTAGACGTGAATAGAAATCGGTTGGTTGCTCGTGTTTGAGTTAAATTCATCAATCGCACCCTCGTCCAATCTGATCGCCGTCTTCACTCGTGAATTCTTTCCAATGCCGCCATCCGCTTTCGCAGTGAAAACCCCAGCGCCGAATGACTGGACCGGTGATGAATATCGTCCAGACAGGCCCTTTCACAAGCCCCAATCGATGAGCGAATTTCGCGGTTCTAAAAATCGGAAAGAGGAAAGGAATATGCCGAACACCTCTATAACTATGCTCGATCATTTCACCCTGAAGAAGTATCGACACGCTGTACCACGGATGATCGTGAATCGCTCTTGCATCGTCCGATCCATCGAACTTATGAATGTAGATATTCAGGAATCGATTGCGCGGAATTAAGTACCATCGGGTTAAGTAGCTTTCGCCAATGACCTTGCTGGATAGCCGATTTAGTAGGTTTTGCCAGTTCATGATTCAGGCTCCCAGACTGGACAGCCTGAAATCACGCCCCAGTCGTCTTCAATGCACCGGATGATCGGCGGCTTCATGACCTCGAAGTGAGCCGGAATGTCGTTAACTTTATTGCTGTCAATCCATTTGCAATAGCCACTTTTGAACTCGTTCGTCGTGCCCGTTATCAGCACCCACTCAGGCTCATACTCGCAGTTCAAGCAGTTGTTTTCTTCGCTCATGACTTACCACCCACGTCGTATTTTGGCCCCGGCACAAGATTAGGTTTTCCGTGAACTTCTCGGTGTGGTTCGAGGTGTTTGGTGACGACAGGAAACACGACTTCGAACCGATCAGGATCGGCGGGAGTAACCCACCCTCTATCGCAAACGTCGATCATTAAAGACCCGTCCGAAAGCATCGCGACGCGCCCTAGAACCCATGTTTTTTCTTCTTTATCCCAAACCTTGAATTTGTTTTGCTTGCTCATGATGCAGCCCTCTTTTTATCGCTTTTCCCGACTATTTTCACTATCGACCCGATCTTACCGAGCTGCTTAGCGCCGCTCGCGGTGATTGGTGCCGGTAAAATGCTGTTTGCATGCGAAGCGGCTAAAAGCCCTTCATCCACTGCTTGCTGAATAATTGACTCCCGTCTAGATTTATCGTGGCCGAGACTAGGAAACCACTCTGTTTTGACTTGGTTTCTTCTAGCCTCGGCAATCTCTCGCTCATACGCTGCACGGAAGGCCATGCGCGCCCCAGTCTTGTCTCCGTCGTGATAGATCGTCGCCGAGACCTGTAGCGCTGCGGTTATTTCGTTTGTCATCACGACCGTGCTAGCTTCGTCGAACGACCTCACCGCCAGTGCCCATGCTTCGTCACCTTCGGGCCTGCCGTCCTGATTGCTACGGGTCGTAATCAAGGCGACGATGTTCGCTGGCTTCGGTGCAAAATTTGGATTATTCGGGTCGGACAAATATTCGGTAATTGCCTGCGTAACCTCTCTGATTTTAAATTGAGATAAAACCTTGAAGGATATCGCCACAGCCGCATCGGTCGGGGTCAACCCATAGACCTCGCTTGCTGCAACCCAAGTTTTTGTAAAATCGATAACGTCTTTTTCATTCATGATTAAAACCCCAAGTGTTCTTTGATTCGTGCGGCCTGAGCTTCGGCTTGATTGTTCGTTTGACTAATTGTTTTAATTTTTCCGACCGGCGGGTTATCGGCGTTTTTCATAAATCGGTCGATGTGTGCGGCATCTCTGAGAATTAATTCAATCGAGTCGAATACCTCACCTCGATCGTTATCGCCCATGTTGTGCGGGGTCACCGAGCAACCAACAATCGCTTTTCTTAAATCATCGGGCGTGTAGTTTTTCAAACACTTTCGAATCAATGCTTTCCGCTTGTCGTCAAAGCCTGCTCTTGGGTGCTCCATCGTCGTTTGCCAGAATTGAAAAACCCCCAACACCTCGTCGGGCTTTAGCTCGACAAGTGGTTTAGAGGGAATCAGGTTAAGGGAATCAGAGTCAAAGGAATCAAGGTTAAGGGAATCAGGATT
>JAJNBS010065584.1:0-10413 GCA_028455975.1 Notopais sp. c TS-2021
AAAATTTGAAAATAATTATATATAAATTGTATAACATACACTTATATTAAACTAATTACCGTACAAATATAAACGAAATAATTATTAACAAAATAAACATTCAAATTGTAAATGAACGACTGTATTTATTGTAGCCTACATGCCACTAACATACAGAACTACAAAAATATATATTTTTTCCATCTGCGCAAGCAACATTAGTACAAAAGGTTCGTTACAAATAATCAGTGCGCAATAGAACAACTCGTGCGTTCGATACAATATATATACACACACGCAAAATATTACATACAAATATTTAACGCAACAATAAATATTGTTGTTATGGAATTAGCGTTGTTACATTTCGTTGAATGTTAAACTGTCTTCATTATTAAGTCAGTTTTGATTTCTATGATCAGAAGTTGTTTCTATTGTATTTTGTAGAAGAATATAAAACTTTACTGTATAAATTTTCATTCAACTTGACTTGATAGAGAGGGGTCAAATAGGGTATAACTATGATAAATGTAATCATTTATTGTTACTATCAACATATAAATATATTGTCAAATATTAAATATGCAGTTTGCATGCTATTTAAAAATCGTACAGTTTCAATAACATCAAAACGTTGAAATGAAACTCTTACTGCAATGTATAAAGTTTGTGTGATTGATTTGTAATTTATTCGCACACTGTCCTTAATGGCAGGCAATAATATTATACTCAATCCAGTTGATGAAGCAATCAAAGGACGTGAAGATTTTCGCAAGATTTGCTCTTGACTTCTTTTCCACACACTTTAGTCAACAAACTCTTCACTTTTAAGCTGGCCGAAGTCTTCGTTCCTCTGTATTTCTTGCGCCGAGAACTTCTCTTTCGAAAGACCTCGCGGCTAAGGTCTGGATTATGGATCTTCAGACGGATTTGCTTCACGACACCCACCAGTAGTTCATCCACCCGGTGGTTCAAGCCGGAGGATGTTTCTATGAATTTGCAGTCGTAGGAGTCTGCTAAGTTTGAGCTCTCTGTAATTAAAACAATCAATATAGAACATAATCAAGTTGAAAATATTAGAGATTTATCAATACGTAAATAACAATGAGCATATTCCACCGTACAAAATAATGCCTACGATCCTATTGATAACTTGTATGAATATCTATAGAGATTAAATGAACTATTAAGTGCATTTCCATTGTTAGATAAAAGCTTCTTCTATCTTGCAGATGATTAGAATACTTTCATAATGTAAATGTTGTTCCAATGTAAGGTACATTAAACCTTCTCTGTATTTAGTGAAAGATTTATTCTTTATTATTAAAGGACCTTGATTAATTGCGGGGAAGCACGATATATCTGGTTAAAACGCTAATCCATAATAATTACCTCCGTATTACTAATTATAGTTTTATGCAACCAGAATATCGTTATCTTTTATTAGAACATTGCAATTAAACCGGAGCGGCGATAAAAATATCTTGGATGCAATAAGGTAATTAGGAATCAGGAAACGGACCCAATGTTCGTTCTGGTACATGAAAGCTAATGGAAACGAAGACAGATTTTAAAACATATTTATGTCCAATATAATTATATATATATAGGAGTTATGTAAAGTAAATGTACTTTAGATTCTTCTTTTTATATATAAAATAAGATAAATTATTTTGGAGAACATATTAAATCTTAATTTATACAAGAATTTATCATTTATAGAATGGTATCAGTATTTTAAAATTAGCATTTACTGATTGGTTATATACATGTACATATATATATATATATTGGTTTAAATCTGGTATTATATTTTCATGTTTTTATGACTGAAGAAATTGATTGAATCTTATTTTTTTCATTATAATTTCATACATTTATTTTATATACATAAAATTAAATTAGTTACTGATTACCGACCTGACCATTTTGAATTACGAATTACGAAAAATTTAAATAATGAAAAACAAAAGACTCCTAATTTTAAGATATTCCAACAGACGATTGAACAAATTTCTAATCGAGATTAAAATCGTTTAACAATTTTGTCAGTAATAACTGCTTCCAGCAAATGTTCACATAGATTAACAATTTTACTGTTATGAAACGATAGTTTTTTAGTTGTTTGCGAGTTTCCGCATTTATTTAATTTCATAGCGTAATGGCAATCTCAAAGTTTAAACTTAATCAGATTTTTCCAATTCAGTTGCAAAGCCATTACATTTTCTTAAACCATATTTTTCTGTATCCACTTCCTAAGCAAAAAATTGTATCCGCATTCTTATTCTGAAAATGTATATCTATATCATTTTTATAATGTTTACAGGTATCCAGCCAATCATTGTACGCTGCAAACTTATATAGCACCATTCGCACGACAGACCATTCTTATGCCTGAGAACATTTGTACACGTAGCATTTGTCCATCAGACCATTTATACTATTGGACATTTATACATCAAACTTATTTGTCCGTCAGAAACTTTTACATCAAGCATTTGTATGTCGGTAATTGGTGTAATCGTAAAGAGTAAATTTGTGATGCTATAATAAATTAAATAATATATGAATTTCAGGAAGCCATTAGAAAAGAAAATGTAGTCTTGCACACAATATTTCATATATTTGTCATATAACATTTCTATGTAGTGTAATATGAACTTATTTGCTAATTAATAAATATCCGTATAATTACTCTAATGTAAAAATAATTGGCGTACGAATGTTATAGCGTACAAATGTTGGCGTATAAGTTGTCGGCGAACAAATATTGGCTTACGGATTTTCTAGAATCGTTTTTAAAACACATACATTTTAGTCTCTTGGATATTTGATGTGATTTGTTAACTGTTGTTCAAAATTTAAATATATTATTCAAAGCAATTTAGGAATCAAGGAAGGTTAAAAATACAAATTTTGCTTATTTAATACATTTGTAAAAGTATTTAAACAGAGATTTCCTAATATTGCTTTAAATGTAATGGTTAATTATTATGTTATAAATAATAAATTATAATATATGACATTGAACAACACTTGCAATTATATATCAAAGTTGCAATGTTAAATTTTTTAAATTAAACAATTATGAATATTTTATACGAAAAACAATAAATTGACTCACGAATATAATAAAAACAATTGAATTAAATTTATTTTATCACGATGTAACATAAATTTCATCGCTATATATTTCACAGCGATTATTTCCGTCATAATTAATGTATTTTCTCAATTTTTTCTAAAGAATAAAATCATTATTTACAATTTTACGTCCATTGAATAAGTAACACAATTTGAATGGAAAACCTTGTGATAGATTTAATCATCTATTGTTGAAAATATTTATTTCGAAAATATGGAAACTGGAATAATGTAAAATATGAGTTTCAAAAAGCGTGAAATTAAATTTAATGCTCAGAAGAACATATAATAAACAAATACGGTTATATAAATTCTATGAATTGAAATTTTAATGCCCCCATATCGATACCGGTAGTAATTTCTGTTTCTATTGAAATAATTTATGGTCGTTTAACTCATCCTGCCAAATAAAATCGAGTTATCCCATTCATCATTGCTTATCGCTATCAAATACAATATTGATAACATAGAAACGACTGTTTGTATATTTAAATCTAAACGAATTTCGCTTTAGGGGCAATATTCGCTTTGAACTATTAAATTAACTTTTATTGATAAGAAAATTAATAATATTTATTTCAACTTTTCCTTCTATCAATTTAATTATTAAATGCTTCAATCTCAGGTGTGCAGTGTAGATATTAAATTTATAATTCTTATAGTAAGGTTTAACGGAAATAGACTGTAGTTTAATATTAATCTGATATCATAAATTTTCAAAACCATATTAATAAAAGTCAATCAGTCTGCCTTAAATTAACATTGCAGTCGGTCTCTCATTTGAATGACAAATGCCCATTTCAGTAACAAATGCATCTTAAACAAGGTCCAATTTATATCACTGAATTTTTTCGACTATGAATTTCATTTTACCAGACTTTTTATTACTGTTGTTATGAGATGTAAACTTTATAATGCCATGATGAATATCTCGAAATCTTACATAAATTCGTACTTAGCTGTATTTAAATTATGATACATGTCATTGACAGATCAAGCAAATGTCTGTTACATGTCTAATTTGGTTATATATTATATCGCCCGGATAGAAGTTGATTTATTTGAGTTATACGGCAGCTTTCGTAGGAGCAGAAGAAAAATGAATTTGATTTTTGACAACAAAAAAAACTTCTCGCTTGCGCGCTCCAATGAATTTTAAACCCATACCGACTGAAATTGTTTCATAAATTTAACAATGAACAATATTAAATAAACAAAGGCTTGTTTAAGCAAATAAAACAAGTAAATAGCTGTTAGGGGAAAAGCTACATTTATTTTTCTTTGTTTGAGAAATACAGAAGCATATATTTCTGTGCTATACACGAACGACAAGTATATATGCTTATATTTCACAGTTAAGACGAATTTATACAATATGGAATTTTACAACAAAATGGTGAATATTTTCGAATTAACTCAATTATTTTATATCTAAAATATTCATTGATTTTCCAGAAACGTTTTCAATGTGATTCAATATATGAATGAATACGTGCTCGAATTCAACATTCAAAGGGTCGAAATAAAAGGGATGCTGATCCCTTTACATTAAATAGATATTTACTTCTTGATGCACCATTGATATCGTATCAATAACGTTGAATCCTTCATTTTCAACGTTCAAGAGTTTCGTTTGTGCGATATTTTATTGAAAACAATTGAATTTTTATCTATCTTAAAATCTCACAATCGTGCCTTTCGTTTACAGATAGGCAGCCTGATATATTGTTGAATAAATATTTTATTTTTTCGGTTTATTTCTTTGGTTTATTGAATAATGGAAGCAACATTTACTACTATTTTCATTAATTTAAATGTCGAAGACAACAGCATTGATATTTTTTTAACTTGGTGTTCTTTTATATTATAAAATAATCAATACAAATAATTGGGTAAGATGATATGTAAAGACGTAACAGGTCTTCATTGTAGTAATTACCGGAATCTGTTATTCTGATTCTCTTGCCTTTGGGTTCAGGTCTTTTGCTCCCCGTTAATTTGGTTCACATCTTCATATTACCATTATATCACATACAATCAATTACAAACATATACATGTATATGATTATCTTACGAGCCTTATTGTAAGCATAAAAGCTCATCAGGCAACAATTGGGTTCTGTATGATATTATATTTTTTTAATGCAAGCAAATAAGTGATTCAATAAGTTTTTATGTTTTTTTATTATATTTTTTAATGTACATTTATAGTTTCTAATTACATAACAATTTTTATTGTAACATTTACATTATTTTTATAGATTGTAGAGTGTATGAATTTATTTATTGAAGAAGTTTTATATTGATGATCGGCGATCAAAATATTGCAGACCAAATGTGCGAACATCAAAGATCCAGTCCCCTTTAATCATATGGTTTACTTAATATTTTATCAATTTAAATTTCACAGCATTCATAAAAATACGTCGACGCGTTTTATAGCGAAATAATAAAAATATTGATCAAAATTCATCATGTATGGTTGAATACGTTCATAGATTTTTTCCGTCGCCTACGTTTCAACATGAATCTTCTGTAGATTTCGACCCCATTTTCTACTCTTTGAAAAATGTAGCCAATCTCGACCTTTTCGTCTGGATTTCACTTTCTTTGCAAAAGTTGAAAATTTCTTTGATCAAACACAAAATAGTTTATTAATCTTTTTCATCAACATCGACGTTGTTATTAAAAACACGTACCCAAACGGCTAAATTTCCATAATTATCATTGCGAAATTCACTCTCTATCATTGTGATCTGAATGTATTTGATTAATAACTACTGTACAGTATACTTACGTCTCCAGACGAGGTATTATTCTACCCGCTATTAAAAAGATACTGCTCTTATAATGGTCATTTTTCACACTCTCTATTTCTACATATTGAGAAAATATCTTTCACAGATTTTCTCCTACAATAACAGAGAAGAAAAAATAATTTTAAGACTAGAATAACGCCGGTTTATAACGACGTTGATTTCTCATTAGGACATCCAATTGTTCTAGGTTTATTAGAGCAATTTGGAACATTTCTCGAATTTTACTGCTTAGACCCCGAGTCGTTGTAGAAAGATTAAGCATTGAACTAACCCTTGAGCGAAATACATCGGCTTCTAACGAGGTCTGTTTTATTCGCTACCAGAATGACGCCTTTATGGCTCATTACATCTAGTCTCCAAAGGTACTGAATGATCTCTTCCGCTCTCACAAAGCTCTGTCTATCCACCACGCTGAATACCACGACAATTGCGTGAGGATTGTAAGTCGCCAAGTAGTTTTCCACCTGCAAAATAAATAATAGAAATTGGTAGAGTTTATTAAATCCAGGTGATCCGTGCACTTGTAGATCGGAATTATTAATCCTATATTCTAACCCCTCGTGCATATGCAAGCTGTTCACAGTCATCATATTTCCCACGGCTAATCGCGAATTCACGGCTCACAAGTTTCCCAGTTAATTAAATAAAAGAATTCATTTTATTTAATATCGTTGAAATAATTTTTTAGGTTTTATGAAATTAAATGAAAAAATGTAGACTGAAAACAGTATAGTAATTAACAATGATTTATATTAAAGTTCTCGTATAGCTAGAATTTATATGTTCTTGTACCGTTTTGCGTTTTTTATAGGGATATTATTTTAGGGAAGACTCCTTATTAATATGCAGAGTTATGAACGGTCATTAATTAGATTATAATAACCATCAATATATGCATCGTAAATGATGTAAATAATTTAAAATAACCTTCTTCATATTTCTATATTGGTAAAGCTGATAGATGAATGACCGAGCGATATGCAATTTAACTTTACACATATAAAGTCAATACAATTGTTACAGCGACTTAACTGCATATATAAAACAGGTCTATAAAAGAACATATGTCTGGAAGGGTCTGCCTTCAGCTACTCATGCATCTCCATAAAGAAAGAGATTATGCTCAAAATTATATTTCGAATGAACAGAAGGCGTTTTAGGTATGTGAAATTCTGTATATTTTTTCGAGCAATTATGCTAAAATCAACAGAACTTGTCTCATTTTCCTTCTCATATTCAATAGCGCTGTTTGCAGTGGTTGGAGGTGAAAAAAATTGCTCGACCATTATTTCGTAATTCTAGTTTATACATTTTTAATGAAGTTCCTCGGGTTGATTTCATTTGGTTAATTTCGGATATTATTTGCATATACAAGATAATTAAAGCCCAAGAATGGAATATATTAGATTCCTACACAGTTCTTTAAACAAGAGAGCAGAACCTTTACTTTAAAATGGAATTCTTATTCATAATCTGATACAGTAACATTCACTGTTAATTCGGAAATACGTTAACTTATTTATTTGGAATCTAAGACGAGATTTTCATAGGCTGAAAAATTAATTTTATATACAAATAACGAGGTAATGAATGACATGTTATATTATTTTCTTTATATATATATCATACTGTATGCTGATATAGTGTACACATTGTTATATGGTATACGATGTTGAGTTCTTTTTTATAGTCTGCTAGTTAAGATTTAAATCGTGTGCAGATAAACCATATGTAATATTGCCGTAATATATACTTTTATTGATGGAAAATATGCAGTATTTCAAACCCATGTTCAACTTTTTTACGTACAACTAAAGTATATACATCTAAATATTTATAAATGTTCCCTTCGAGGCTTTTCTAGGACAATGATATTATTTTCTGTCTTATGAAATGTTAAGCTGCTGATAAATTTATGAGACATTTCAAATGACTGTCAAGTTCTGAAAATACAGACCTTGTCATATAAATAAATCATGCGGCATATTTTCATAAGAACTATATAACCCAAATTTAGAGACCTGCACCAACCGTGTATATTTTACTAGTTCCGCCCATACCCGTCCGGTAGTTATATAATTGTTTAAAATTCTGCTCGGTCGGTACCGGTTTTATAATTTTATTACCTATGTCTGGCTCCGTCCGTTTCAACATCAATTTTTGAATCGTTGCCTCACTATCCGGAATCATGTGAATAAAAAATTTGAAAACTATAATAATGTGGCTGTAAATATTTAAGTTAAATGATTGTTTGGTACTAGTGTTCAATCAATGTAATAAATAAAGTAACAGAAATTATAAGTATTATTACCAGATTTTGCTCCGATATACAATAAATAAAATTTGAATACTAACCATTATTTTAATATATTACTATGCTTACATTATTCAGTTACATGTTTTACATTACTAATATAATTTAGCGACTCATTCTGTGGATGTTAAAAACTATTCTGCTCATGGTGCCCGGCCTGATCGTGTGAAAATGACACCATGTCCGCTCTAACAGTCCGTTCAGATGACAAGTAACGAACTTTCCTGTATCATGTAGGTCTCTATAACTGATCAATCGGAATAACCTGCGGTTGATATTCTTTCTTTAGTTTCATTAAATTAAAATAAAGTTCCCATAATTTTTGAACTGACAGTTATATTTTTGATTAATTTTCATAATTTTAATTAAAAAATGCATGTATATATATATATCATGATTATTAAAAATGTCTAGAAATGTATCACAACGAAACACTAGAAGAAACTCAAATTAATTTCACCTTTAAACCTGCTACTTGTGTTGTGGGAGAAAAAAAAGGCTCAAAAGTTTATATTGATATCAAAGTGAAATACCTTTTCACTATCTCGAAAGCTATTAAATGGAGGGAAAGATATTAGGTGGGAACCTTAATTTCCATAAAGTCCCATAAAGTGCAACCCAAATATCAAAATTATGACTGCAACACCAACAAAGTAGTCATAAATTGCGCACTATCTTCGACTAGAGTTTAATTACGAATGGAATATTTTTCGCTCCTTCAGTTCTCTCAAGTACAATACACGAAGCCTCTCTTCTTCATCTCAAGTATTTATTCCATTCCGAAGGAAATTTCCCATAATTTCTACGCAAGATTTAGAGGCCCGTAGCTTTCTTTTCAGATTTTTACATGAGCTAAATAATTGTTCTCGTCCGACGGAATATTTTCTTTTATTTGGATTTTTATGTTAGTTCGTTTGGTTGTTTTCTTGGTCAAAATATAACTTTCGGGAGAAAATATTAAATATTATCATAATATATCTTATTATTATAACTTGCTGTGGTATAATGTAAATGTATTTAATAAATTAATTATTATAAACAAAAAGTAACTGAAAGATTTAAATATATCTCTTAACATAATTCAATTTAAAAAGTATATTGTTGTAACAAAGTGAAAAATTGCATTGAGAAATGAAAACTTGTGTTCTTTTACTAAGCAGTATTGATATTGAACCGTATGACAATCTAGAACCTTAATAATAAAGACCGTAGTAATATATATGCATAGTAATAAACATTTCGTTTTAATTAAGATTTCACTTTACAATCTTGATAAAAGTAATAAAATATACATAGAGCTCTAGGTTTTTTTATTACGTCATATCGATATGACAAGACAATTAATTTTTGTTTTTGATGTGTGTCAAACATCTTTCAGTGACATTTTGCAATATTAATGGACCATCAAATACAATTTATACACAAAGTTAAAATTAAAATGACATCTACCGACTATTTTTACTGGTAAACTCAATTTGGTCCCTATTGACCGCATATTCATCGTGCAAACTCTTACGTGGACCGCAAACTTTCAACGAACTCCCAAAGTTATTTCGCTTAACATCTAAGTTAAAGTTAAGTCACCGCCTCGACAACACGAATTTGCCACGAATTACAACGACGAATATTATGCAATGCACATTGAAATAAAAATTACTAAGAATTTGAATACTACGAATATACTATTTTGTTATCCTGAATAATTTATGAAGATCTAAATGTATTTAAATAATTCTTGTTTCATACAAGTTTCTTCTGAATAAGATATGTATTTTGGTATTATTTTTGTATCTCACTCATTATTACCTGAGGAGGAGATTTTAACTCCTACTTTCACTCTTGACTGAAAAAGTTTTATAATATAAATTCCTCTTCCAATATTACGTAAATTACGAAAAAATGAATTGCTATCACGATCGGTTGATATTTGCCAATTTAAAGTCAAATGGTAAGTTGAAAACTTTTTAATGCAAACTTTCATCTGCGAGTGACAGATGAGACTTTAAAATACCACACTGTATTAATTTAAAATTGAAACCAACTTCTAGGCGACCAATATATAGAATATAGTCACATTTATTGGTTATTTACTGATGGTTATGTACTGGAAAGGGCAGATTACGTAACATGAATTCGACACATTTTTATATATATATA
>JAJNBS010066997.1:0-10594 GCA_028455975.1 Notopais sp. c TS-2021
GAATTGTTGATAATTAATTAAATAAATATGTTATTATTGTGTCTAATTCATAAGTTACTTCTAGAATACAATATTCTAGACCTATTAGACCCCTGCTTAGTATCATTTTTGACCCAAACTAGACTTCCTAATTCTATACTGTGCTTTCTATATGAACGATCATAATATATACAGTATACTTGAATAAAATTAGTTTCGTCTTATGACTTATGATCTACCATCTAAGAAGTAGAATAGAGTATCTAGTAAAATCGATACTAACCACCAGATGCGTCAGAATTGACAACTCCCCCATTGGCGGTTGGTGATGGACTATGTGGAGGACGATCTTCGTGGGGTGGCAATGAAGGTTCTTTGTTCTCCTTATTAGGGTCGACGGTGAGGGTGCACCGCTGATCATCCATTCGTTTGCTCTGACATTTGGATAACAACTCGAAGAAACTATCCACGTCCATTGCCGATTCGTCATTGATAGAAGTCTGTTGAGAAGCTCCATTAAATTAGCTCGGTCAATGTACAGTATATATACCGTACATATATTATAAATAGTAAGGAAATATAAATGGCTACCGTAGGAAAATAGACACGATGAATCACAAATTAGAATGATCAGTACAGTATCTCCAGGCATAATTGCATCCAATAATAGAAACTAGATTGTCTGATGGTTAAGGTAACTATCTGGTTCCATTACTTTAATCGAGAATAATAACTTATGATTTCAGTACTTTGCATTTATATTCTTTTAAATTATACTTAGGCAGGAAGCCTCGAAACGATAAGTTATTTGGACTAGTTCAGATAATAAAGAAAATCGGTCTGTCGAATTCGAAAGTATTAATATACATATTCTTTTTTGCTGTTTTAATATACTGCAGCTACGGTACACATTATTTTTCATATTGTAAATTATATCATTATTTTATGGTATATATATATACTGTAAATTGGGACTTTAGTAGACGAGTTTGAACTTTTAATCTCCAATTAAGCCATACTGTAACTATCCTTAAATGCCATTTCTACTAAACTCTTTTAAGTTTTCTACTTGAATATCACATCCAAGCATAGCAAAGTATATATAGAGTCAGCAATTTTAAGCGAATTCAAATGTAGAATGATGAAGCCAAATTATGAGCGTAGAAAAAAGTGAATCTGAAGTAGAGCCAGTTGGCTTAATAGAATCAGTCAATACGTACATTTTATATCGATATAACACAAAAAGTGGGACAGACAGATCACTATTACACATACAATATATAGATTACAGTAGTCCATAACAAAATTACCACGTAGGTAGGATGAAGCCCTCGGCACACAATACCCATGCAAGTCGAACTCCACGCCGGACAAAACACCCACCATACAAAAACCTCTACCGAACAAGTCTGACAAAACCCCCATTGAACTACCTTAGTTTTATTTATTTGGGACCGTTCGATGCAATCGTAAAACGAGTATAAGGAGAAGGCTCAAACAATGTTATATTTCTGAAGACTGAACCTCGGACACTATCTCTTCATTTGATAGCAGAATTCTGATGCGGAAGGTTGTGTGAGCGCATGAGTCATATTTTAATTCTCGATAAATTTGTTACGTGTTCAAGAGTTATTCCGATGATAATAAATTGTTTTACTTTGTGATATAATATGTTAAGGAGACCATAATAGCCTAATCTATCAACTTAGTAGTACCGTATATGCTAAGCCATATTATCATGTCGATACATTTTTATAATACATAATTTGCTATATATATATATAGGAGTAATTAAAATTACGGTTTTTGATTGCCGTAGGACTAGCCTAGTCGAAATTTATCTTGAAACATTTTTTTTTATTACTAGTCCTATATATATTTGGAATTGTGACATTCTCTAGATAATTAGTCTAGGCTACTTACTAGCCTAGTGCTTGCCACAATTTTTTCCAATAGCCTAAGACTAAGCTAGAAGTTCCAAGATATAAATAGGGTTATGAATGATATACCATTTATATTTTTTAATTTATTTTGGAATCTTTACTGTCCTAGGCTTTGGAGACACGAATAACATTATATTCATAAAATAAAAGAAGTCATTATAATTAAATAAATTATTGACACGCAATTATTTTTTCAACAAATATGATTAACAAAAGCACAAAACTTATATATATATATATGTACACATAGGAAAGTATATATCGTGTATCGCTAATTCATGATCGTGTTATTTGTGTGCATCGTTTCACAATCATATATTTCTGAATTGCGTGTAGCTACGAACAGCGAAAGATAAGGTGTCCGAGGTTCTGGCTTCAAAAACAACCCAATTTGAGCCTTCTCCTTATACTCATTCTACAATGCAATACCGGTACTCTTTCACATACCAACCTTATTTACCCAAACCAAATTAAACGTAACCTTATATAAACCAACCTTACCTTATTTAATCTACCTTTACATAATTAAACATAACCTACTTATATATTAATTTAACGTAACTAAATTAATGTTATTTAATTCAACCCCATTTTAATTTAACCTAATTTTATTTTTATATATAATCTAATTAAATTATATTTATCCATATTGTATTGATTTGCACTAATATTCTATTTGCATTAAATTTATAATTTACTTTCGTCCTTGGAGTATTTTGTCCGGTACGGTTTTTGTCACGTGGATATATTGTCTACACTACATGGTTCTAAATAGGTCACTTGGGTAATTATTGTCAGTATTTACTATTTGTTGAATGTTTCATGCCGTTAAAAATACTCCATTACGATCACCTCCTCGTTTGGAATACAATACTTGCCGACTATATATACTTAGGCTATGATCAAAGTTCTAATTTTCTAGACTGTTTTAACATGGAATACTTATCGAAATTACAGTCTGTACTTCTTTCATTTATTAATGACACAATAAGTGGAAAATCTACGGAAATCAATACACGACTGTTATCAAAAAGTTGTTCGAAATTCGTCGGAAGTCAAGAATTTGCATTTTGCATGCTGTCAATATTTGTGGTCCTTCGCTTTCTTTTAAAATTCAAGCTTTCATGCAACAAAAATATTCATTGATAAAACTTATCCATATGCGTAGAATTGTGTCGCTACTCAACTAAACTGCACTGTATATGAATAGGTAAATTTATTAAATTCAATTTCTTGATTATTATGATACTAGATTTATTTTTTTGACTAAATTACAAAAAGATCCTCCGAATGTAATCGTCCGTTTAAATTTATCAAATCTATCTGAACATCAAGAAGAGTTTATTGCCCTCACCAATTACACCAACTAAAATAAATAACTGAAAAATAAACTCGAACACAATTTGCGAGGCACATAATGAGTATCATGCAACAATAATAACTACGGAACTATGAATTTATCACTACAACATGATCTAACATAGAGACGAACGAAACTTAACATAAAATCGAAAGCATAAAAAAATACGAACATTTTGATCGGAATGAATGCTATTATTTAATGATTGATCTCTGCTGTATTCGCTAGGGTGGTGAAAGTGATTCCTCCTTACAGGGCTGTCAGCCGACGACATTTTGTGCAAAAGTCCCTTTGAATCGGGCGTCATCTGGATAAAGTGGACGAAGCAAAACAAAAATTGCGATAAAAAAAAAGTTAGTTAAAAAGCTGCAATAAAACACTCAACTACTGGAAATTAAATCGGTTCTTCGTGGTAGTGCGATTCTACTATTGCTACGTAAGAAAAATAGAAAAAGTCGTAGAGATATTACCACCATTTAGGCTACTGTATATAGAAAGTAGGCGTCTAAGGCCCAAAGTATACGGTAGCAGCGGAGTCATTTGGAACAAGCAGCAGACTGAAGATAAAAAGCAATAAGAAAACCCTCCCTCCTACTCATTATTTTCCAACAACTAATAATCAAAGCTTTAATTTTAAGCCTATCAGAAAGTATTAAAATTAAATCATTATCAATCAAAACAAATGCAAAGCGAAAATTTGTAGAACTTTTCATGACAAAATGATTATAAGAAACATTGCCTTTTATTTGTAGCCTCATAAATATATAATCAAAGTAGAAACTTTAAAAGGATTTACTACACTGTACTACGGTACTAAAAACAGAAATACTCACTCGGTAGTTTATACAACCAAATTATTTTCCTTAGTTGAGAATATTATTGAGAATGAAACAACGAAAAGGATAATCTTAAACTATTATATTTTCAATTCAATAGTTAAAACTACTTCAATGTTGACCACTTAATCAGTACTAATAAGGTTCGATGCCACAAGTTCGAACCTTCTAACGTATTACGATATGAAATTATACTATTTCTTAATGAAGAAAATTTCATATAAATATTCGAATTGTAAGCAATAGGTAAAACCATCGATTAAATTCGAACCTTAAGTAAGTCCATATTTTCCATAGATCTTCGTCTATTTCTCGCTCTCACGTGAGTCTCTCGAGCCCCGGGCATTCCTTCAGTGTCTTCTGGATTAGGAGGCAGCCCAAGAGCTCTACGAATATCGTTTAGATTCATTTTGGCAGCTGCCTGACCAGTTTGGTCCCCAATCTGACAAAGGGAATGAAGCACGAGGTAGAAAAGCGGCGCAAATTAAAAAGCGGAAGAGCTTTCTTATCTAGAGCGAAGTAGCCAGAATCGAAGGGACACAATATAATTATTTAAAAAAAAATCAGAACTCCCATCTATATTATGGCTAATTCGGTCTTATAAGAAGCTAGCAAATAAATATACGCTAAAGCAATTTGACGTTCGCTATAACCGTAAGTACTTGACATGATGAAATGAACGTTATAGCGAACAAGACTTTGAACAAAGTCTGCTTCTACAAGCACACTTAAATCTCAACTTAAAATGTCTTTCGAGTGAGATATGCAGCTTACCTCCTTAGAAATTGCCAAGTGCCGATTAGCATAATACAAAGCCTTCTCGTGGTTATTGGTGGCAGAATAAGCGTTGCCCAGACTCCAACAAGCTCGTCCTTCTCCTACTCGGTCATTCAGCTCTTGTGCGATGGCTAGATGTCTTAGATGATAATGGATTGCCATTGGATAGTCCCGAAGGAGAGTATAGGTATTGCCCAATGAGTAACAAGCTTGCGCCTCGGCCGCACGGTCACCCAATTCTTGCGCAAATTGTAAAGTTTTCCTACGAACAATATAAAAGATTACAAAATCTTCGTTCAATAATTTTAGTATTTAATTTAGAATTAAAGTTCGAAGTTAAAAATTTATTTTATCATTTATGAACTTTGAAAGTAAACCAGAATTTATTTGAATCTTACTTATAATGTTCAGCAGCAGTTTCAAATTCTCCGAGAAAAATATTAGCGTTGCCTAAATTGCTGTGAGCTCTCCTCTCAGCAGCTTTATCTCCGAATTCCTTCGCTATTGACAATCTCTGAAACGATACAAAATATACATGAAAGAATCACTAAAAAACATTTGAAATATAATCAAGATGGCATTTATCTTCATATCTAATTAATCACTAAAACGAGCGTACGGTACTCACTTCGTTATGATAGACAATTGCCTGAGAGAAGCTTCCGAGCAAATAATGAGTGTTGCCCAAATTTCCGCATGCTCTGCCTTGCGCCGATCTATCTCCAAGCTCCTCCATTAATTTAACATTAGCGCTGAAAAAATAATATCATGTAAATGATAGTTATACCTCTATGTTCAAGATTGAACTTTTTGACATTTGTATTTAGCCAAGAACAAATATACAGTGCAGTATATCTAAAGAGTTTAGAACTAGCATTTTGAAAGCTATTTATAATTATTATAACATCAATATTTATTTATTTGTATTACGGTATATAGGTATACAGTATATATATATATCAATGGTTTGTTTCTAGAACTTTATTATTCAGTTGCCATCCTGGATTAAATCGTGGGGGTAACATTATTTCGATTCCATTTTAATGTTTCTAATCTATACATTTTACTTACGAGTAAAAATCAACAGCTTTTTGCAAACAAAATTTGACATCATCACTGAAGCTTCCAGGTTCTTGAGGTCCTCCGCGACCTAAGTGTTTCCCTTGAGTGTGGTAAACATTGCCCAAATTATAGAGAGCTCTTCCTTCACCCACCTAAGCATGAAAAATAGGTACATTCTTTTATTTTAAATTGATTTGTTCACGGAGAAATATTTAGAGGTAGCTTTATAAATAATTCATTTTTCGAATATTTAATTCTTAAATAATTTACCTTATCACTCAATTCTTGAGAAATCTGCAAGTGTCTTTCGCAACACATGACAGCTTCTTTAAATTTACCCATTACTTTAAGTGTGTTGCCTAGATTGCCCGATGCTTTTCCGACTCCGAGTCTGTCACCCATTGTACTGAAACATAATCAGAAATAGTAAACACGTACAGATGAATCCAACAATTATCAAGGAATGACTAATAGTCACCGACTATTTGTCTACTCGACTATTCATTCATCTACTATCAGTACTGGTAATTAATATCCGGTAGGTAGTTGAAACATCCTTCGATTACAATGACCTAACCTACAATATTCAAATTTTTAATTTATTTTAGTCGATCGAGGAAATGATGAAAATATTCATGCTTCATAATAGTTCATACCTAATCTATAATGGTAACTAATAAATTATGAGCTGTTAAAAAATACAGTAGGTAGGCCACCCTATAGCTATTTAACAAAAATAAGCAATACAGTGCAGTATATTGTTATTGGCAAAAAAAATATGGTTCTAAATGTTAACCATCCTGTCAATTTTTAATTAAAAAATGTACCGTATTCAAGATTGTCGATAATGAAATACACACATATATATATAGCTAATATAAGGTACCGTACCTATATAATTAAAAAAAAATAACCTTGTTTTGTACAGGTCAGTAATTTTTTTATCTGAAAATAAATATGGTATACAGATTAAAAAGATTGGAACTCCAATCGTTTAACTATGAACATAAAAAATTTGCAGGAACCTGTATATAGACCAACTTACGTAGCGATTGTGAGATCGAGTTTGTGATAATCCATGGCTTTGTCGTACTCTGCTAAGTAGAAATATGCATTGCCAAGTTGCGAATAAACTGCCGACAATGTGCGTAAATCGTCAGTTCCCGCCTTGAGTGCGGCCTCGAAAAAAGCGACTCCAGCGCGACAATCTCCACTTTTGCAGAGACGTTCGCCCTCAAGTGCTAGTTCGAGGCACGAACTCGAGTCCATGTTCCAGAAACGTCAATCGGCACGTCGATTAACCTGAGGGCGAATGGTTAATCAAATTATATAATCAATATGGATTTCATACAATAAAAAATAGAGAGTTGAGTCTGAGGTTTCAACTCCTCAGTCTCCTCGTGTTAATAGTCTATAAAATATTATTTAAATAATGAATGGCTTTAATGTATGGAGTAAAGGTAACTAATTTTCGGGAATGTTCCGTAGCATATTTATCGTTTTATCAATTATAAATTTGCATGATAGAGCTTCATTTACACTGTCGATAAAGTATTAAGGTGACACATTGAATTTTCGGGGTATTTTTTAAATTATACATAGATGTATCAAATTCTAAATTATTAAATAGATTACATAATCATAGCTTTAGGTAATATCGAGCTCATTTATTAAAATTAATTAAGTTCATTATTAAATTAAACTTTACTTCGCAGTTATATTCGTCAAAATAAAACTATTCTTTTTATAAATAGAAATTAACTTTTTCTATCCGGCTCGTAATAATTTTCAATCTTAAATGCGGTACGTCGACTAAAAACTTGGCCCTCCCTTACTCTATATAATTCATACTTACATATAATTATCAATAGCTACGGTTACTTCCCTAACCAGTCAACGCGGAAGTTTACAATAGTCTTAATAAACAATTTTAATAAATTGCTTTTCCATAATAATTAATAAAATATGTAACGAAGAGCAAACTATTTTGCTCTTACAACACTTCGGTCTCGTATAATGTTTCCAAGGGTCGAATAGTGTCAGCTTAAAAGATTATTTCTAAATATTTTGCACATAATATAGAAAACATATTTATAAATGAATTTGTACCGCAACAAAAGCAGTTTATTAAATAAACAGTTCTTCAAAATTTCACTTTCCAGTAGCTATGATACTGTATATATACCGTACCGTATACATTACTTTTTAGTTTGATTCTTGTTATGTATAATATTTACTCGCTACGACAAACTATTTTGACCCGGATAATTAGAAAACAGATCGAATATGTATTGCATCTCATTATAAACATAATAGCGAAAATAAACATTAACTTACAGACAGGGAGTGTTGATTGAGACCTGATGTGAGACCCACTAGGTTAAACTGATACAGTGCTCTCTATAAATTCACATGTCAACTAATATTTAAAGGCGTGTATGAAGTTTAAATACTTTATCATGCGATAAGGCATCCGGCTTAGCATCGAAAACTCATTTAGCATCTTTCACGATTGGAAACCTCATTGAAAACATTAGGCTGTATATATTTGGATCGTTAACAAATTTCAATAATATTAAAACAATGTAATTTGTTAATATTATTTTACGGAACACAATCAATTGTAAATACACAATAAATTTCAGCAACTATTAACTTAATTATAACAACTTCAGAATCTGTTTTAAATCATATTTATTTTATATAACTACTCTACATACACTACTACAGAAAATGTCCGATATCTCATAATTTAATATTTTTCAGATCTCCAAAATAAATTATGTTTCACTATATTCGTCATAAATATCTAATCATAGTAACGGAACGGTTGTCCAAAATGACGTATGAATAAAGATAGGAAATTATAATCTCATTATCTTTGTTTATTATCAAATACAACATCATTAGAAACAAAACTGCCCTCATTATGGTTAATTTTCATCTTTGACAGTAGGTTGGTATGGCAACGTACAACAGGTAAAATTATATGCCTGCATCAAGTACAACCTAAGTTTAACTCAAATAAACACGAATGGATTCTGTATATATGGACAGGACTATTTCAAATAAATATTTTATTTTTAACTTATAAAAACAATCGAAGTTACTCGAGCTCGCAGCCTAGCACTCTTTAGCTTCATTATGCAAAACGCGTCAATAATTTTTCGCTTAATAAATAATGACAACACTGAGCTTCCGATCCAACAGAATTTGACAAGATATTTCTAACGCAAGATTCGAAAGTAATATTTATCAATGAACCAACTCTTTGATGAACTACGTAGTTGTGAATTCAGTACCGTGAATTTATATCTAATTTCAAAAGACCTTTGTTCAACTTTTAATTATTTATTAGCAAAATGAATGAACTAAAACATTTTTAGAAGAACATGCATGGTACCGTATGGGCATAATATCATTTAGTTTGTTTTCTTTTACAATCTTTTGTAGACTATACAGTAGCTGACAAAAAAATTGGCAATTTTTCAATTATTTGATATTGCTTGAATTTAAATTTTAATCGGAATTATTATCATGAAGTAAACAGGATTCGCTTATAATCTCTTAAGAATACAATTAGTATTTTCGCATTATATTTATATTTTATAATATATATAATTGAGAATTACATAATTTATGTTGTCCATAATTTATTTATAAAATAAATGACCCTTACGAAATAAAGTTTATTTATATTTAAAAATAAAGAGTATACGGCCAGACGACTTAATATATTACATACATTAGTCCTATATTGTTTAATTCTGAGTTTCTGTCCAAGAGCTTACGTAGGTAGGAGCGCCAACAATGTTATATATTGTAACGATCTGTTCACTTGCTGATATAAGAGATTTGTTTACAAAGTTGCGATGCCATTTTTAACATATAGCCAAGACAAATGATTTTTTAATGAATATTTTTACTTCAAATATACAAACTTACTTAAAGTGTGTTTTTAACGAATGTGAATAATTTTAAATGACAAGTATTTTGTAGAAAAGGATAATTATTATCTTAAGACTTTTCATATTTGTTATTACATTTGAAAATTGAATAAGCAATCTAGATAAAAAAGTATCTTATTTTCCAATTAATTTGGCATGTAAAGTTGTACGTATATAAGGAGAATCAACAAGTTTTCAAACATAGTATATATATATATACCACTATATACTATACCTTCCATATTCATGGATTATTATTTATACATTAATTTAATTCTACTGTATTATAATTACAATATTCCCGTATAATCTTAAATAGATTATCTAAGCCTGAGTATTCCTATTTTGATTTTAATATTCTTGAAACATTTCCATCAAATTAAATCTATAATCTCAAACCTTAATTAATACAGACAAATCAATCCGCTATACACTTATATATATATAGATTAGCTTGCTTAAATAATACATAATAACTTACGTCATTGTAACTTTACACCGTACATATTATTTTCATATAAATATATATTTAAAATAATCCTCATGACGACTAACGGAGTAACGTCTGATTGAAACATGTTGGCTCTGTAAATATTGTAGAGTTTGAATATTTGTTGGCTCTCCTTTTTATATCGAATTAAACGTAGTGCATTAAAAAATATTTCTCATTTTCATTTATAGCACACATCA
>JAJNBS010067737.1:0-13634 GCA_028455975.1 Notopais sp. c TS-2021
GAGTGACCGTAGCCGAAAGAGCGATATTGCAGTAGGTCTAGATCTTCGAAATATCGATTAATTTCGGCGCAAATACCCGAGCAAGTCGCACCGGGCTTTATTAATGACAAGCCAAGTTCGTGCGCCCCAATGCTGGCATTCCAAATACGCAATGAATCAGCATCAGGTTCACCAAGAAACAAAGTTCTTTCTAGCGCGGTGTAATAACCCGAAATCATCGGGAAGGTATTTAAACTAAGAATATCGCCTTTTTGTAGCGTTGCTGTCGTCACAGGGTTGTGGGCACCATCTGTATTTAATCCGGCCTGAAACCAAACCCAGTTATCGCGCAGTTCGCTATCGGGATAAGCCCGCGAAATTTCCAGTTCCATCGCATTACGACCGACCATGGCCACGTCAATCTCACGCGTACCTTCTTTGATCGCCGCATAGATAGCTTCACCACCGATATCGGCAGTATGGGCACCACCTTTGATGAGCGCGATTTCCTCACGGGATTTAATCATGCGTGTTTTCATGATGTCGGCATTTAAATCTACCGTGACAACACCGCCCAAAAGGTCGTGCATGGCTTGACGCGACACTAGCGTCATATGATCAGCTTCAATCCCTATATGACTAATATTGGGAATAATCGACTGAACCGCACGCCAGTAGTTATTGCGTTGCCAATCGGTGTAGATCAAGTTTTCACCATAACAACGACGCCAAGGCTGGCCACCATCGATATTGGCCGAAACAGTCACACAACGTTGGGCAGTAACAACGCAGGCGTAAGGACGACCAAAAGAGCAATAGAGGAAGCCTGAGAAGTAAGCGATGTTATGCATAGACGTGAGCAACATAGCCTCGACGCCAGCGCTTTCCATTAAGTGGCGCAATTTGTCGAGGCGATTTTCATACTCGATATCGCTAAACGGCAAATTGGCCTTAGAGCCATTCTGTAATTGAAAAAAATTAGGTCTGAGGGTTTGTGATTGAGACATAGCTACTCCGAAGTTTTCCGGGTAACTCGTAAAACGACCCGGTGTTAATGTCCGGGCGTACAGGATCAAAAATCTGCCGAGGCAGTTATCGATTGAGTCTATTGGGTAACGACGCCATCGCCACCCTAACGGGCGAGTTTAGATGCCACTTTCGAGCTAGGCAAGTATTAGTTGCTATGAGTATAATCTTGGCCTTGGTTCAACTTCAAAATAGCGATAAAACTCAAGTGGGGAGACACATGAAAACTTGCGGTGAATACCTGGTCGAATTATTAGAGCAGTACGATGTCGAGAACATTTATGGCATCCCCGGTGTCCACACAGTCGAACTTTATCGCGGGCTGAAGAACACTAATATCCGGCATCTTGCCCCTCGTCACGAACAAGGGGCTGGTTTCATGGCCGATGGTTATGCGCGTGTTAGCGGCAAACCCGGTGTATGTTTTATTATTACAGGCCCAGGCCTAACCAATATCACCACAGCGATGGCGCAAGCCTACGGCGATTCGATCCCAATGCTGGTGATCTCGGCCGTAAACGCCACCCATAGCCTAGGCCAAGGTCGGGGGTTCCTACACGAATTACCCGACCAACAAGGCTTGATGTCGAAGGTCAGCGCCTTTAGTCATACCTTATTAAATGTCGATGAACTACCGACCATATTGGCACGCGCATTTGCCGTTTTTGACGGTGCTCGTCCACGACCTGTTCATATCGAACTGCCTTTAGATGTCATCGTACAATCTGCCGATCACTTGCCAGTTGCAAAGCGCGCCGCAAAGGTTTCACCGCCCTCCCCTGCCGAGGGCCCATTGTCTAGCGCTGTCGCGGTACTCGACGCCGCATCACGTATCGTCATCTGTGCAGGCGGTGGTACGAGGCGAAGCGCCGACGCAGTACGCACGCTGGCCGAAAAGCTCGATGCTGTTGTCGTATCAACCGTTAACGCCCGTGGCCTATTGCCACCCGATCACCCGTTATTAGTCCCTGCTAGCCCGACCCTACCAGCGGTACGCGCACTCATCGAAAATGCCGACGTAGTACTAGCACTTGGCACCGAAATAGGCCGCACCGATTACGACTTTTACGATAGTGGCAAATTCAACGTACCCGGCACCCTAATCCGTGTTGATATCGACGCCGAGCAGCTATACCGAAATTGCCCACCGGATATCGCCTTACTAGGTGATGCTGGTAATACCGCAACACGATTGGCAGAACGAGTAGAAGGCGGTATTAATCGTGATGCAGCGAGCCGTGCAGCCAAAACCTGTGCAGCCGCATTAGCAGGATTACCCGCACCAATGCGCCAACACGTCGCATTGCTGAATCGAATTAGAGACACGCTACCCAATGCCCTATTGGTTGGCGATTCAAGCCAACAGATTTACGCCGGAGCGCTTTACTTCGCGGCACAAACTGCCGGCAGTTGGTTTAACTCCGCAACCGGATACGGCACATTAGGCTACGCACTCCCAGCGGCCATTGGCGCAAAGCTGGCCGCACCCGAACGCCCTGTTATCTGCCTCGTCGGTGACGGTGGTTTACAGTTTTCAATCGCAGAACTCGCCACCACCCGCGATGCCGATACACCCATCATCGTATTGCTCTGGAATAACAACGGCTACGGCGAAATTAAAGCGTATATGCTAGAGAATAAAATCGACACTGAAGGCGTAGATCTATTCACGCCCGATTTCATGAAACTAGCTGAAGCCTATGGTATTCATGCCCAAGTACTACCCTCTTTGGATGACATTGAGCTGGCGTTGGAGCAAGCGGCCAAGCGCGATATTCCGTCGATCATTCAGATGAATGAGGCCGAGTTGATTCCTGATCCTCGGACGCAGGGGGTTTGATAATTTACCGGTTTACGATGCGCTAGTAATACGAACATTCTGCCAAGGGACTAGAAAAATGACCATTAACACCCAACAAAAATTACAAGCTTTTCAAGATAGTCCCCTAGCACTACAGGCTGAGTTTAATCTGAGCGCTTCGGCCTGCGAATCACTGAGCTACGAAGAACTCGTCAACTTAGAGGACGCTGTGCAAGAAAACTTGCTACTGGAGTCGCTCGGCTATCCTGCTCGTCACGGATCGGAAGAATTGCGACACGCCATCTCCACGCGTTATCAAGGTATTGCAGCCGATGGCGTCATCGTCGGTAGCGGCGTAGACGACAGTCTCGATATGATATTTTCTGCTCTGGTTGCGCCGGGTGATCGAGTCGTCGTATTAACCCCCGCCTACCCACCTCAACTACTTTTACCACGCCGGTTAGGCGCCGATGTGGTTCCGTGGGCAGCAAGATATGAAAATGATTGGGTGCCAGATCTCGATGAGCTGAGAAAACTCGTCGAACCGAAAACTAGCATGGTCGTAGTGACGTTTCCTCAGAATCCAACCGGATTCATGCCCAATCAGGCATTCGTGCGCGAGCTCATCGACATAGTCGCGGCGAAAGATATTGTTTTAGTCTCTGATGAGATCTATTCAGGGTTGCCGCATGATAACCAAACCGGTGTTGGTCGCCTTGTTGAGCACTATGAACGTGCGATCTCGATTCATGGCCTATCGAAAACATTCGGCCTGCCTGGGTTGAGAGTCGGTTGGATGGTGTCGAGAGATACGACCTTAATAGAGCAGGTTGAGAATGACTCGGGGCTCGGCAACTGCTATGTCCCAGGACCAGCCGACTACTTCGCCAAGCTCGCGTTGCGCCACGAGAGAACTATCATGGAAAGAAACGGCAGCATTGTTCGACAAAATCTTGAACTCGCGAACGCCTTTTTCTCAGATCACACCAACTGGTTCGATTGGAAACCACCGATGGCCGGTGTGTTGTCATTCCCGAAGTGGCTAGGGGCCGGTGGAACCCAAGCGCTAAGTCAGCAGCTCTTGGAGAAAGCCTCGCTAATCTTGGTGCCGAGTCATTGCCTAGAGGCAGGAGACGACCATGTGCGTATTAGTCTATCTGGTTTTGATTTTGCCAAAGCGCTTGGCAGATTAGAAGAATACTTGCGAGAATTGCCAAGCGCCCAAGGGCTGTAGTGACAGTTGCTATACCCTCTAGTAATAAAAGAGGTATTCTGTGACAACACCACGCAATAATTATTTGAAGTGACGGAGGCACTAAAATCTAAATCGACCAATAAAACTTAAACTCAGCAGTCAAGGATAGTGTTTATATAGAAGGAACTTTCAAATGCATAATAATTAGACCCATTGGAGATTAGTTGAATGAAAGATAGCAGTCGTAAGAATGATATTAATAAAATTTCACCCCATGAACTCAAATTTGAGAACTTAGATAAGCACGATCAAGCCACAGTAGAAAAAGCCCTAGTAGAACAAACAACAGGCAACGGCTATTCCCGCCGCTCGGCTTTAAAACTGATGGCGGCTACCGGCGTCACGCTAGCCACCGCCGAAAACCTCTTGTCATCTGGATCCGCTGCAATAGCAGCATCGCCTACTAAGGGCGGCACGATAAGGTTTTCTGCCTCTCAGCATGGCCCTGACGACAATATGGATCCAGCACAGTTTACCTCATCAATCGATTATGCCCGGGGCCGAGCGCATTATAATAGCCTGACTCAACTCGACGATAAATTGACGCCACAACCAGAACTAGCCGAATCTTTTGAGCCAAATTCCAATAACACCGAATGGACTTTCAAAATCCGCAAGGATGTCGAGTTTCACGACGGTACACCGCTCACGGCGGATGATGTTTTGTGGAGCATGAACCGGCATCTGACCGAATCTTCAACATCAGTAGTAAAATCCATCTTTGGTTTCGTTAAAGAATGGAAAAAAGTAGGCCCGCATGAAGTCAAGGCAGTCTTAAACTCACCGAATGCCGACTTGCCCGCTTTGGTGGGTATTTATCAAACTAAAATAATCAGAAACGGCACCGCCGGTAACCGTGTAAGAGACGACGGCAAAATTGAACACAATGGAACTGGGCCATTCGTCATGGACTTTTTTAGCCCCGGTGTAAAATCAGTCAGCCTCCGAAATAAAAACTATTGGCGAGAAGGCGCCAACTTAGATGCACTCGAAATCACCGCAATTACCGACCCAATTGCGCGAGTCAATGCACTGATTTCCGGCGATTTTCAATTGGTCATGGATGTCGAACCAAAATCAGTCCGGCAAATCGAAAGTGCTAACGGTGTTCATATTAATTCTACGCCCGCCGGCGCCTATAACGGCATATGCGCGATGCAGAATTCAGTCCCCGGCAACAATGCCGATTTCGTCAAAGGCATGAAATTCATACAAGATCGCGAGCGCGTCGTTAAAAGGATATTGAAAGGCCATGGTTCTGTCGGCAATGACCAACCGATCATGAGTGCCTATGGCATCGATTGGTGTAGCGAACTGCCACAACGCCAATTCGATCCTGATCAAGCCAAATTCCATTTCAAAAAGTCAGGGATTTCCACCGCCGAATTGTTTGTAGCACCCGTCGGGATCGGTATTACAGACACCTGCCTGTTAGCCCAGGCCAATTGTTCGAAAATTGGTTTTGACCTGCAATTGAGAAAAGTGCCTACCGATGGCTATTGGGGTTCCGTATGGATGAAAGAACCCTTAAATGTTACCAACTGGAATATGCGCCCGACGGCCAATGCAATGCTGTCTATCGCTTATGCCCCTGGCGCCGCATGGAATGACAGTCTCTGGAACAACGAGCGTATGGGTGAGCTTCTCGCATTGTCGCAAGCAGAAACTAACCCAGACAAACGTCATGCGATGTACTGCGAGATGCAGACGCTGGTTAACGAGGAATGTGGAATGATTATCCCGGCGCATATCAATCTTATCGATGGCGTAAATGATCGAGTCCAGGGTATCCCTTCTAATCCGCTTGGCAACTTAGGGGCTTTAGAGTTCCCTGAGTTTTGCTGGCTGGCTTAAGTCTCTGAGGATAAAGCCTGCATGATGATAATGCAGGCTTTTTAGTGTTTTTTGGACACGTGCATTAAGTATCAGGCTTGAAATTAAGGTTTGCGCTCCCAGAATACCTTAATCATTTTACGCAAAGATTACTTTCGGCTAATTTGTAGCTCATTACCTTCTTCATTTACGGCTAATGATCGGCTAAATTAAGGCTATGATAGGGTAATATATATTACATACTGGCATTACCGCTATAAGGAATTCAAGCAAATATATCAAGCAGAATACAGTAAATTTTGATCCAATAAATAGTGTTTAAAGAGTGGTAGGCAGGCGCTGCCTAACACTCTGGGGTCATGCTTTAATAAGGCTTCTTCGATAGAAGGCTCAACAATGCCTTGTAGGTCTTGTTGTAGTAACTCTTGTTTGACAGCTGCCACTATTTTCGCCCTTACACTACTGGGGAAAGCGCCATCAATAACAATATGACTAAAATCGATAACCGAGCAGCTTGAAACGACGGCGAAAGCTATATATTTAGCGATGTAGTTCACCCATAGCTGAATATGATCTTCGTACTGGCTCCAATCATCAAGCCCCTGCCACAAAAAATCAGTCGGAACTGCAGCTTGATCTAGTTGTTTTTCTAACAATGCAACTGAAGCATGGTTGATTAATTGAGATACTTTTCCATCAGGCCCTATCACTGGCATTGCTCCATACGCGCCTGCATTACCCTGAGAACCCGGATAAAGCGAATGGTTTAATACCACGCCACCACCAATAAAAAAACCAATAAATAAATAGGCAAAACTCGATAGCTCAGCACCTCGACCAAAAACAAACTCCGCAGCACAAGCGGCGGTTGCATCATTTTGGATACTAATCGGGTAATCACATATCTTGTTAAGTTCTACTTCGATATTAATTTGATGCCAAGAATCAATATCTTCTTGTACAGCGCCCATTGTTTCGGTCCAGTTCCAAAGCTCGAAGGGCATTGCTACACCTAGGCCAATAATTTTTTTCTGTTGATCTTCGGTGAGGACGGTCAATAACTTGACTAAGTTATCTGCCACGAAGGATAGGATTTTACTCGTTGTTGGGTATCGATAAGTGAAATGTATAACCGCTCTTTGCTCACCAATAAAATCCATTAAAACTAACTCTGTTCGGCGTCGACCAATTTTTAATCCTATGGTGAAAACCCCGTCTGGATTGAGCCTCATAGGTACAGATGGTTGTCCTACTTTACCTTTTTTCGACTTTCCTTTGAGTAAAAGGCCTTCTTGCTCTAGCCCTCTCATAATGACGGACATAGATTGTGCGGATAGCCCTGTCAACTTCGCAAGTTCAGCTTTAGCAATGGCCCCATGCTTGCGAATTAATGACAGAATTGATCGCTCATTATACTCGCGAAGCTTTGATTGATTTGCGCCACTGACTAAGGTTTTTTTATTCATTTTACATATCACTCACAGGCCTTTAACAATTGACTGTCTAATGACAACAGCGAAAGCAATGACGATTACACAAGCAAGACGAACTTTAAATGCCAAGCATCTTTTGATGTCTGTTTTAAAATAGCATGATCAATTAATAAATCAATGTGATTTATTAATTGACAGGTGTAATTCTATGGCGTAATTTCCCAATAGGAGAAGGCCTGCGCTTGAATGTTAGCGGGAATATTCAATTTTAAACTATTGATTACTAGCAAACATCTAATTTAATAACTTGGGGAATAAGATGAAAAAAGAAATGATCACCTCTTTGCTTAGTGCTGTTGCACTAACGAGTACGTTTAGTTTACAAGTCAATGCAGATGTTAATGTCGATATTAGTGCTTGTTTAATTACTAAAACTGACACCAATCCATTTTTTGTCAAAATGAAAGAAGGCGCAAAGGCTAAAGCTACGGAGCTAGGTGTTTCTCTAAAAACCTATGCAGGAAAAATTGACGGCGACACAGAGTCGCAAATAGCAGCGATAGAAACCTGCATTGCAGATGGTGCCAAGGGCATCTTAATTACTGCTTCTGATCCAAGTGGCATAGTACCCGCTGTTAAACAAGCCAGAGAAGCTGGGCTGTTAGTGATTGCGCTAGATACACCTTTAGAACCGATTGAAGCAGCAGATGCCACATTTGCGACAGATAACTTTTTAGCTGGCGAATTGATAGGCAAATGGGCCGCCGCATCTTTAGGGGACAAAGCCAAAACCGCAAAAATAGCCCTGCTAGATTTAGCGGTTAGTCAGCCTTCTGTGGGCGTTTTACGTGATCAAGGTTTCTTAAAAGGATTCGGTATTGATTTAGGTAATCCAGATAAATGGGGGGATGAAACTGACCCTCGCATTGTTGGTCACGAAGTGACAGCCGGTAACGAAGAAGGTGGACGACGGGCAATGGAAAATTTACTGGCAATAGACACTGGTATTAATGTGGTTTACACCATTAATGAGCCAGCTGCGGCAGGGGCTTACCAAACGTTAAAAGCATTCGGTAAAGAAAAAGATGTTTTGATTGTTTCCGTCGATGGTGGTTGTCCTGGCGTACAAAATATAAAAGAGGGTGTTATTAGCGCAACTTCCCAACAATACCCATTACTGATGGCATCAAAAGGCATTACGGCTATTGCAAACTGGGCCAATAAAGGTGAAAGGCCTGAGAATACGCCGGGTAAAAAATTCCAAGATACTGGTGTGAATTTAATTACGGATCACGCAGTTGAAGGCGTTGAGTCGATTGATACCAGTGAAGGTATTGCTCGCTGCTGGGGATAGAACACGCACATTAAAGGAGCGAACTGTTTTGCTCCTTTAATGTGTTTAACAATCTTTTATTTAGGAAAACAATCATCAGGATAGCTAATGAGTGAATCTAACCCTAATTTAGCGGCTAGTCAGTCAAATAATGATACGACCAAGGAAACAGTCGCTAGTTTTGATACTGATCAACATAGTCTATTACAGGCTTTGCAACACAGATTACACCGCACCCCATCTCTAGTACCCCTTATTGTTTTAGCTATTTCATTGTTGGTGTTTGGAATATTACTCGGTAGTAAGTTTTTTTCACCTTTTGCTCTTACCCTAATATTACAACAAGTCGCAATTGTCGGAATTGTCGGCGCTGCTCAAAGTTTAGTGATAATTACAGCCGGTATTGATTTGTCTGTCGGGGCAATTATGGTGCTTTCATCCGTGATCATGGGGCAAATGACTTTTCGTTATGGCTTACCCGTTGAAGTCGCAATTGCTATTGGTTTAAGTAGTGGCGCTTTTCTTGGTTATATTAATGGGCTGCTAATTGCCTTTATGCGCTTGCCGCCTTTTATTGTCACCTTAGGGATGTGGCAAATTGTGTTAGCGAGTAATTTTTTATACTCCGCTAATGAAACTATACGTAGCCAAGATATTGAAAATAATGCCCCTTTATTACAGTTTTTCGGTGAAAAAATTCATCTTGGTGGCGCTGTATTTACTTATGGCGTGCTGGCTTTTATATTGATCGTTTTTGTTTTAGCTTATGTGTTAAATAACACCGCTTGGGGACGCCATGTTTACGCCGTTGGAGATGACCCTGAAGCTGCCGAGCTTGCTGGTGTACAAACTAAACGAATCATTGTCTCTGTGTACATGCTTGCGGGACTCATTTGTGCCTTTGCAGGCTGGGCTTTGATCGGTCGTATAGGTTCTGTGTCTCCCACCTCAGGGCAATTTGCAAATATTGAATCTATTACTGCAGTGGTTATCGGTGGTATTTCACTTTTTGGTGGTCGCGGGTCAATTTTGGGGATGTTTTTTGGTGCATTAATTGTTGGCGTTTTCTCGCTAGGGTTACGTTTAATGGGGACTGATCCGCAATGGACTTATCTATTAATAGGCCTATTAATTATTGGCGCAGTTGCTACAGATCAATGGATCAGGAAAATATCATCATGATAGAGCCTATGTTAAGTGCCCGTAATTTGGTCAAACGGTATGGTCGGGTAACCGCCTTAGATAACTGTGATTTTGATCTATACCCCGGCGAAATTCTAGCCGTCATTGGTGATAACGGAGCCGGAAAATCCACTTTGATAAAAGCGCTCTCAGGGGCGGTAAAACCGGATTCAGGAGATATATATCTGGATGGAAACAAGGTTCAATATAACTCACCTATTGCAGCGCAAGATGCGGGTATAGCCACAGTATATCAAACCCTTGCTCTTTCTCCGTCCCTTTCAATTACCGATAATATGTTTCTGGGAAGAGAGTTGCACAAGCCTGGTTTTATGGGAAAAGTGCTCAGGCAATTAGATAGAAAAAAGATGCAACTGATTGCCCGTGAAAAATTAAATGAGTTGGGCTTAACGACAATCCAAAATATTAACCAAACCGTAGAAACTTTATCAGGCGGACAACGTCAGGGCATTTCCGTGGCAAGAGCAGCGGCTTTTGGCTCTAAAGTAATCATTATGGATGAACCTACAGCCGCTTTAGGCGTTAAAGAATCAAGGCGGGTTTTAGAACTTATTTTGGATGTAAAAGCTAAGGGTATTCCAATTGTGCTTATATCTCACAACATGCCGCATGTGTTTGAAGTAGCCGACAGAGTGCATATACATCGCCTTGGAAGTCGATTATGCACTATTGACCCCAAAGAGCACTCAATGTCAGATGCTGTTGCCTACATGACAGGTGCCAAACAGCCCGATAATGTCATAGCAGCCTGATATTTAATCCTGATGTTACCCAACACCATTGAATCCATAGAGCAGCTAGCTCGTTTAGCTATTCAAAAATCCCAACATAACACACGTATCATCATAGCGGTTGCAGGTGCCCCCGGTTCGGGGAAGTCCACATTAGCTGAAAAATTACAAATAAAAATAAATCAATGGCAACCAGAGTCAGCATTATTTAGTCAAATTGTCGCTATGGATGGCTTTCATTTAGATAACGCTACTTTACAAAAAAGAAATTTACTAGAAGTGAAAGGTTCACCAGATACTTTTGATGTCAATGCTTTTGCTGACCTATTAAAACGCATAAGAGCAAATAAAAAATCAATCTCCGCGCCTGTATTTGATCGATTAGCTGAGGAAGTTATTCCCAACGTTATCTCTATTGAGTTATCGACTAAGGTCGTTATTGTCGAAGGTAATTATTTGTTACTTCACCAATCACCTTGGTCGGATTTACAGTCACTATTTGATTTGAGTATTTTTATTCATGTCAGCACAGCAAAATTAAAAGCGCGTTTACTGCAACGTTGGCTAGATTATGGTTTTAGTCATTCACAAGCCGAGCAAAAAGTGTCGAATAACGATCTAGTCAATGCCAAATTAGTCACCCAAGCATCCTTTCAAGCGGATGTTAATTTTCAAAGCTGAACACTCATTCCCCGCTAAGATACTACTACAGTAAATCTCGTGCAGTTGAATACAATTGATCCGTAGGTACTAACATTTGTTTAGATCAACCAGTTACAGATTCCCGAATTTACCATTATTATTTTTCCATTCATCAGCAGGGATGAGTGTCTCGATGATGTCCCAGTGCTCAACAATTTTGCCATTGCTGACTCGAAACAAATCATAAAACGATGTGGCTTCACCCGCGAAGGTGCCTTCACTAATACTCAGCACAAAGTTACCTTCTCCGAGTACCTTATGGACATCACTATAAACCATGGTAATACCTTGTGCCGCCATCGCCGCCAATGCTTGACCCAGACCCGAGAGACCATCGGCTATCGCGGTGTTGTGCTGAATGTAATGGTCACCTTCAATAAAATTTCCCAACTTATCCATCTCACCTTTGACCAGAATAGTTTCGACGAATGATTTTACCAATGCTTTGTTAGATACCGTCGCAGCAAGGTTTTCAACCAGTGTGGGGCCATCCAACTGGGTATGCCCACTTGGGTTTGCAGCGTCTGATTTTTCGGCCAGATTATCCCAGTGTTCGACAATTAATCCATTGTCGAATCGAAACACATCGAATCCGACCTTAGGGCCAAAAAAGTTGTAGTCGGTATGCGAGAATACATAATCACCATCTTCGAACACTCGCACTACATTTACTTTTGCACTACCTTCAGGAAGTGCCTGTAAAACAGCGCCGAAACCAGCTAAACCATCACCTACGGCTAAATTGTGTTGTGTGTATTTTTCAGCGTTAACATATCCAATGGCTACTTCGTCGCCTGTTTCTATACTATTTAAAAGGGCGACAGCTTTGTCTTTATTTGCAACGCTCATATTGGTTTCCATGTTTTTTGGGGTAGAGGTGCAGGCACCCACCAGCAAGAAGACCAAAATCAACGTGATGTTAATTAACTTGTTCATGAGAATATCCTGTGTCATTAAAACTAGGCAGGAGAATAGCACCGCGTCGGAAATCAGACTAGGTCAAAAGTAGCCTTACCTAAGGTAAATTTCTAACGGGTGAACGCTGCTTGTAATTTGCTTGACGTTGTCAAAGCATGCTTTTTGAAATACTAACGGAACGACTGACTAGACTGCACATTTGATTGAGCGTTTTGTAGGTCATACCCATCCAAACAACCCTCCTAATACCTTCTCGAAAAAAAACACTGCAAACCAACATCAGCTTTACCAAGCACTTTCCGCAACCCACTAAAATGAAAGATCAAACCTATCGATACACCCAAGCTATTAGCAAATGCATCGGCTAGTTCGGCGCTTCGGTAATCGGTTAAACCCTGTAGGTATTCTATCAATAGACCAAAGGTAATTAGGCTAAAGAAAATATAAATTAACGACCTCGGACGTCCAGCAAGCAAACTAAACCAAGCCGACAGCACGCCATAAATGAGAAAGTGTGCCAACTTATCATTAACCTGAATGCCTTCTTCAGACAGCGGCATTAAAGATAACACCGCGACAATGAGCAAAAGCGCGTAGCCGATACCAAACCATAACGACTTAAGCTGCAATGGGTGCGCCATCACGCTCACGCCAGCAAATAAATCAAAAAGCCGCCGAGCAATAGTCGGTAAATAACAAACGGCAACATACCCAATTTGTCGATCAGGCGTAAAAATAAGTGGATACAAACAGCCGCACTCAACGCCGATAGTACTATGGCCAACGATAACGCCAACCAGTCGATCGCTAACGAAGACTCAACTAAGTCTTTGGTTTGCAAGACGCCGCTGGCAAAAATCAGCGGCATCGATAGTAAGAATGAAAACCTTGCGGCGGCTTGGCGTGTCATGCCTAGGAACAAACCCGCTGTGATGGTAATACCCGAACGTGACGTACCGGGTATTAACGCTAGCGCTTGAAATAACCCGATCACTAAAACGTCACGCCATTGCAATTGGTATTCGCTTCGTTGACGCGTTTTCACGCGATCCGCCGCCCATAGTAGTAAACCAAATACGATGGTTGCTATCGCGATTACCCACGGTGAACGCAATTCAAGCTCGATTAAATCTTTGAAGACAAAACCAATGATCACAGCGGGGATAGTCGCCAAAATAACCCACCAACCTAAACGGCTATTGTCCGTTGCCTGACCGCCGATTAGGCTTTGTGTCCACGCGATTAAAATCGCCTTAACCTCGACCCTGAAATAAAATACCACTGCGATTAAAGAGCCTACATGAACCGCCACGTCGAATGCCAAGCCTTGGTCTGGCCACTCTAACAACAGCGGCACTAGGATGAGGTGAGCAGAGCTAGAAATCGGCAAGAATTCAGTCAGACCCTGAACAACCGCCAG
>JAJNBS010070534.1:0-10541 GCA_028455975.1 Notopais sp. c TS-2021
TCAGCCTTGACTGAACGGTATGTGGCATGGACACGAAATATTCATTGAATGCACTCACCTGTGCGATGGGATCACCGGACATTACATCATCCGAGGTTTCTATTTCATTGAAACTTATGTTTTTATTTCTGCCAATGATATCATTTATTGTGTGCCATCGTTTTTTTTATATCACATTGATTCGATTTAAATTTGTTGTTGTAGTATAGTGTCTCAGCTTTGAAATGAGTATTTTTAAGAGTTTAGAGAAAGCATTAAAAATATTATATGGTATTCTATTTCTCTTTACCATTAGAAACAGTTTGTGTTTTTTATTAATTAAATTAGATACATTAATATCAATCCAAGGCATTTGGAGTCTCCTTAAGGAAATGGTTTTTTTCTTGATAGGGAAATATTTGTTTAATAAATTGTTAAATTTTGTACAAAAGAGATTAGTCTCGATATTTACGTCATTTGTTGTTATTGTGAGTGAATGTAAGTTTTCTATCCAGTCCTTGTCAAATTTTTCGAGGTTTAGAAGTGAAAAATCGCGAAAGGTTTTTTCCACTAAGGGATTTTTTATTTTTGTTTTAAAACCTAATGCTATGGGCATATGATCAGTCAGTGGATACTCGAGTATCATTCCCTTGCAATAATTATTAAAATTAGTCGATGCATGATCAATAAGTGAATTTGGAATATATACCTATAACAGATGAACAATTAGTTAATTTATCAATGAGCAGTTGGAATCCATGTTCCGTCAGCAAATTTTTGAAGTCAGCGTGCGAGTTTGATAAATTTGGTTTAATAATATCTATGTTAAAGATACTTTTTCCATTTTTTATGCGTCGAGATTCGGGGAGAGTATCAGCCAGATAGTTATTAAATTGTGTAATGGACAAGGAAGGAGGTCTATAAAAGCATCCCAACGAGAATGTGAAACTATCAGGAATAGTGAGAATTCAGTCACAAATTAGTATGAATTATTTACCATGCTATATGATAAGATATGACCCTCTTTATATCTATATTCATTGATGATATTACGAAATATATTTCTTTCATTTAATATCATTTTGGATTCATTAAAAAAGTACAAATTTTATATTTGGACTCATGCTTTTAAATGAAGCAGATTAAAAATAGAAGATAAAAGTTTTAAATTCAATCTTTCTATATAGTAAGACCACTTTCCTGACAAATATCATTTTGTTTTTAGTGCGTTTTATAGAAAAAATGGAAATGATTCTATTACTTTTTTTTTAATTAAGGGCTGTGTATATATATTTATATTTTCCCATTTATTAGTAAATAATCTGGCGGTGAATTAGTGAAGAAAAGGTAAACTTGTCTATTTTTTATTATACTATTGGTATGTAGAATTAATTCTGTAATATAAGAGGCCGACTAAGGGGTAAAATGTTTTACAGAAAGTATTAATTTCGCTATTTCTTTATTTTGTCATTTGCTTGATTGTTAGTTAGGTGATAAAGTTGAAGTTTATGGAAGCATTCTTATCACTGAATGTACAACAATAAATTGACAACGTTGTATGTACAATGAATCACTATTTAAAAAGTTTGTTTTTAATTATTAATTTATCTTTTTAATGATATTATAGATAGAGATTTATTGGCATAAAAAACACACTAACGAAATGGAAAAATATGTTGACAAAATATTATACAAGAGAAATAAAGCTATATGCTGATTATGACAATCCCATCGTGGTGTAATTACCTCTGGGCAAATCAAAGTCAAATTAAAAGTTATACAATAATTATATAAATAAGCCTCTCTTAATAATAGGCAGGCTGTTACAAGTACCGTAAGTCAGCTGGTAGGTTATTCCATACATTAGTAAATTGATAAACATAATTGCAACGAATGTTATAGACTCGTGGAAATGGCAAGCTAAATGCATTATCCAACCGTTGTAGCGTGATCATGCTATAAGACATTCAAGACACCCTGCAACATAATAAGTCAAATAATTTGTAATTAATGGATTTACTGCGTAGTATAGGACCGGTTATAAGCATAATTATTATTTAAAAGCAAAATATATTCAAAATCGAGTGTGTTATTGAGTCCTTTTCAACTTTCCCTCACGGTATGAATTTAAATCTATAATAGATTAAAAATTCATAAATTGATAGTAGAAATTCAATAATCATGAACTGATCTTCCGATTTTTAACATTTTTTATATCTAAGCATATTAATCTGCTTCATTCTAAAAGTATATGGTTTACTTATTAAATTCAACGGATATTTAAAATAGAAAACCTAGATGAAATAGACATAAATAGAGTTTATATTGAAACATTAATTTTCTAATTTCTAATAACTTAGGAAAATTTTCACAATTGAATTATTAAAGTGAAAAAGTTACTTTTTTTAATGTACTAAATAATATATGGTTATTTTTCTTAATATTCAACAACGTACAATATTTATTTTGAGATCAATATATTTGAAATTAATCACAGGTAAACACCTGGAATGGTGAATTTGAAAATATTCACTTATCAATGACGTAATAAGTAATTAAGTAACCCACTAGAATATATTATATATATATAGGGTGGGTTAAAATCAATGAATACTAAGATCTAGTTCCTTATCTGTTTAAATTCATTTATTGATGGTACTTTTAGAATCTAATGTACAGTAGAATTGACTATTTATCGCGACATTTTTTTTATTTTAGATACAGTTTGTAATCTAGAAGTTTTAGTGATATTGAACGATTACTTTTTGTACTTTTTCATGTATATAGTCTTCCATGCTATGAAAAACTATACATTTTCTTGCTAAATAAAGAATATTCATCTAATTAACTTCACATACAAATCCTCCAAACCTAATAAATGAAAATTAAATTAAAATAAATATGAGTAACATAGAAATAATTAACAATTATTTACAATACACACAGATATAAAATAGGACTTTTGTAATGCAAAATTTATACAGGTCTTGATCAAAACTCGCACTAACTTAAGGAATCGAGGTAATTAGTTGCCGTCTTTATTCATCAAATAATCCGTGGATCTGAATTGTGTTGGATCTCCTTCAAAGCCTCTCAATTGAAACCTGCAACAATATAATTTACTCTTTAAAATTGTATTCTGGATTAGGGTTAATTTACATATATTAGCATCAACTGATATGTAATTAAATTTAAATGAGTTCCAATTCTCATTGGAGACAATTATTTGTCAATCTAATTAAATGCCCACCTTTGTCGTTGCTTGAGATAAACATTACGAAAGAGGTCGCTTACTGTGAAGTGATGGCCTTCATTTCTTCAGTAGGTTAATGATCCGATACGTCACTTAGTTCCAAGATCTCTATATGAGTATTCACAAATCATCGATGATTGGTTTAAAGCGTTCACGACACAATCTTCTTGATCGCACGTTACTTTTATACAACTTAGAGTGGGGGTCATGACCCATTGACCAATGTATGGAATTTCATTATTTTTTAATATTGTAGTTGAACGGACAAGTTTCCCACAAGCAAACACGCACGCAAGCAAGATAACAAACATTCTTCCCTTTACCCTTTATAAATATAAAGATTTCCCAAAAGAGTTTCTAATTATTGACAAAAAGTTTTAATTCAGTTACAAAATCAATATATAAATATAGGTACCATTACGAAGAATTGTTGAGATACATCCACATTATTGTGTTATTTTTGTCGTAATATTTCAAGAATTATTAACGATATGCTAGAAACAACAAAAAATAAGAAATGTTGACGCAGTTTTCCAACATTAAATTATAATTTCCTTCTTGGGAATTCTCCACGGACCGGCAACCGATGACTCGCACATCGGCACCGGTCAACAAATCACCGTATAAACCTATACATCACGTACAATATAGTTATCGAATATAAAGCAAGGCCCCCATTAAATGCTTTATCTCAAGAGCTATATTACATCAGCTATCTTTTTAAAGAGAACTTTCATTCTTTATCTATAAAAGTGTCAAGCGATACTGTCTTTCTCTATTATATAATATTGATATGAGAATTTATTGTATACACAAAGAGGCACACTTTGGGGGGGATGGGGTGCAAGTGATCCCCCAAAGTTACATGGCTTTCCCTAGAAATATATATTGTGAAATTTATTTCAGGATATAATTATATACGTGATACAGTATAAAAATATTGTATATACAGTATATGTATTATATAGTAATTGTTATGTTTAATAAATATAACTTATTATATATGCATTTGTTAATAAAATATAATGTCCAAATGTTTGTTTGTTAATCTCAACTACTAATTATAATGATTTTAAACATCAATTATACTAAAAAACATTAAAAGAACATCAATAATTTATTTGTAACTCATCACCATAAAAATGCTTGAGAATGAATGCCTATAGAATTTGATATATCCCTCATGAAAGAATTTCAAGAAAATTGACGAGTTTTAAAATCCTAATGATCTGTAAAAGTAGGAAATGGATCATTTATCAAATACAAAATAATGTAAAATATTTACAAATCTATGTTACAAAGTAGCAAAGTATTTTTCTTTTGAAAGATTGAAATTTTCTGGTATAGAAAATATTTTGAGGTAAATGACAATATAAGTATCCAAATGATTTATAATATAGAAACAAACCTATCTTAAAGGAAATCTAGGTGAATTGACAAAGAAATATTTGCACATTCGATTTAATAAGAAATTCCTTGACAATATATTTATTTATTACATATTTATTTATTTCAAATATTTAATTTCTAATATTTCAATAGTATTAATAATTTTGTTTTAATAATCATAAAAAAGTTTTAAAAATAACTAACTAACTAACATCAAAAGTTAATTTTTAATTGGATAGAAGACTTCAATTAATTAGATCACACACCTTGGTATACGTTTATAAATGCTTCGTTATTAAGAAGAGAATATAAAGTGTCTTTATTAATAAAGTTCAGAAGAAATCTACAAAAATAATAAGACACAAAACAATGAATAATTATAAACTATAATCTCTTAAAATTATTTTCATTGTCCAAAATATGAATATTTTAAACGTTTTAATATCGAAATAATTTAAATTAATCTGTTTGTTCATTTAATTATTAATAGATATTCAGTTAATGCCACCGATACAATAGTTTATATAATTACTTTTCATAATTGTATAAAACTGCAAAAAATGCTTTATTGAAATCAATCAGCTAATGGAGAGTCTGAACAACTGATGTGAAATTTTAAATGATTGATACTACAGGGGATGGGAGTTGGATCATTCATACTAATTTCATAGTTGTCAGTTCATTGCTACCGATTGATCGCGATATTTTTATTTATCTAGTATAAATCTAGTATTTAAATATTATTATGCCATATTCTATCATGCTCACAATTACCAAATGACTCTATAATAAATTATATTATTTCTATTTGTCTATATCAATTAATTTAATATATTTCTAACGATGAACTTCGATGGGAATGAAAGTTAAGATTTTATTTAACTATATCGGTATAGGATATTGGTAGGAGGAAATCTGTCTGATGATTAATTTTATATATCGTGATAATCGGAACACACTTTATGAAATCCACTCTGATTGGTGGATAAAGGTTTCCTATTGGTTGACAAGATTCTTCAATAGTCTATTCCGATCGAGATCGACTTTAAAATGATCACCAAAATACGCCTTATAGTGTGTTCACAAGAATATTGGTCTTGTTTTGATAATATCTTCTTGTTAGTTAATAAATAACAACTTTGATGCTTTTGATTCTATATTTATTTTTGATTGATATATTGTTCTGAAGACATTTTCTTTGTTTTTAATTTTATCTAAGATCAATATGTAAAATTTCCAGTCCTTGACATTACCGATATATTTGCTCTTGAATGATTAATCAAGACCTTATTCACCGTCACTGTTCTTACATACATTTTATCTAGAAATACGTTCACTAATTAATATTTAAGATTTAACTTCTTATTCTTGATCAATGTATGAAAATCATAGTAAACTTTACTTTAAAATTTGATATCTAAATATTTTTCTTTTACTACTTTAGATCTTGGGGGAAAGGCTGTAAGACTACCATAAAGGTTGGTAAATGTTGATTGGAACTCTGAAATAATATAACAATTCTTGTCTATTTTGTTCAAAATATGATATTTACAGCTGTATAGACACGTCAAATCTAAATATTCTGCTGATTTTTACTTTTACTTTGATTCTACAGCCTCTGAATAGTTAAATAAATTGAGCATTTTTCAACGGCAATTTTCTTATTTTTTAATGCACAAAAAAAGGTTCAATATAAATTCTTCTATTCAGATTTAGACTTTTTTGAATTTCATAGAAATAGAAACGAAATGGTTGATCAAAAACTTTATATTGTACTTTTTACCTAGTTAATAAGCCATTATACAACCCTGAAACTGCAGGTAATTATAAATCCCTTTTTAAAATCATTGCTATTAAACATTCCTAAAATGTGAATACTTCCATTAATGATTAATAAAGAAATCTTCAGGACCTTGAAGAAAATATGGAAAATGTAATTTTTACTCACGTCAAATCGATAAATGACTAGTTTGGGCAGTACGGTACCAATGTTATAATATTCACAATGGACTGTACCTATATTTTTTAATAATTTTGATTTTTTTTTTCATTAATTTTCAGGACTTTGATGACCTCTGATAAAAATGTTCTAAAAGAGAGAATTTGCTAGCTTAATGCTGTTTACAATCCAATTGGGAACATAGTGTATGTAGATATAGGTATCCTTTACAAAATAAACTAAAGTATTTACAAATGCATCTAATATTAAGAAGGAAATCTCTTTTACAATATGTCGCCCCTTACTTAATTAAAATTCATAGAGCATTATTCATTTTCTTAATAGTAAAACTACTTCAATCTAATTTATCTCATTTAATCCACCGGTAATTTGCGTATGTTTAATTATAATGTTAAGTTCATTTCGTATTTTGAATTATATTCTCAATTTTCAAGAAATAATTCGAAATAAATTAAAAGTCCTCCATTTAAAGTCAACGTATACGATGTTACAGTAATATCAGTAATTTGGATTACAGGCAACACTGAAACATGACGTACGGTATGTCATAATTGAGTGACGAGAAAGGGATAATCTGCGAATATATTAGCTATCTAAGTTCTCTTAATTGCAATGTCATATCTGACCTTACTATGATCTGCGAGAGCCATAAGGGATTGTTTGTTAGAATATCAAGTGCAAATTAGTTTTCGTATGTAATTGGTTCGTTATATAGGACACCAAATTGGAAAGTGTCTGCTTTTGATGATAACTTAGAAGAAATTCTACTTATTGATTTGTGTAAGTATCAGGCAAATGTGCATTGATTGGCAATTTTAACATTGATTTACTAAATGGAACTGATAAGCAACTAACAACACAACATTATCATAAATATATTGAGTAAGTATGGCTTTAGACAGCTAATAAATGGACCAACATGATGTGAGTGGCATTCCAGAATCAATAATGGACCATATCCGGATCAACTTTGACACGAAAATTGACAGTTCAATCCACGACCTTCTATTATCTGATCATCTTCCTACTGAAATAATGGATTGAATGTAAACCTAATTTTGATTAAAATAAATAAAATTTAGAAGCATTTCAAGGACAAAATTAAAAAAGTTTGATAAAAATGAAGTCTTTTGACATAAACTCAAACGATGTTAAATTACAAATGGAAAAATGTATTGCTTGAATTCATTAAGAACTGGACAGTTATTTCCTATAATTAATTTCAAACGTAAACTCTTCATTTAACTAAAAGAATGAATTCCTTACAAAATCTTCAAAGCTTTTTCAAAATTATTGAATATTCTATTGGAACGACTCAAAAAGAATTATTTCAAACAAATATTTTAATCAAATAAAGGTAGAACTAAATTAACGTGGAAATCAATAAATGACGCCGTCGAAAGATTATGAGACAATAAAAAATAATCAGATTGTTTGTTCAGATGCTGCTGCTGCTGCTGTTGACGTCACTAACCCAAACTTAATTACGCAGGAGTTTAACAAATACTTTAATCCCATTCCGAACATCAGTCAAAATTAGACAACTCTAGAAAGGATTAAAGTGAATTTCCACCATCCAATAATAGATCTATGTCGCCATCACCAGTCAAATTTGTGAAGTACACAACACATGAAATATCTCCAACAATATGTCAAGTATTTTAAGTTTATCTCCAAAATCCCTAAAGAATGGTGGAATAGTTCCGGTTTTAAACGGAGAATTCGAAGCAATTGTGCAATTACAGACCAATTTCTTTACTGCCAATATTAAGTGAAAAATTAATATTTATGATTAGCATAATTTTTTAAGAGTTGTTTGTTGGTTTCTTGTAATCAATTTGGATTCAGGAAAATAAAGAAACTAATTGACTTGGTATGAAGTGGTCTTAGTACCGGCGTTTATAGTCTATGTTGATATACTCTGCCACAGTTTGTTATTGGCAAAGCTTGAACGATATGGTGTACGAGGACCAGCACTCACGTTTATCTTCTCCTACCTCTCGAACAGAAAGCAATATGTATTTGTAAATGATTTCATGTCAATCTCCCTCCTGGTAACTGTCTTGATCCATTGCTTTACCTACTTTATACAAATTATGTAAATTATCTACAGAAGGATATCAATATTGTTTTATTTACCGATGGCACAGCATTGGCTGAGTGAGGTTTAAGTTCGACATTGTTTCTATATTCATTGAACATCTGACAGATATTCTCGATTTGAGTAATTTTAATAAACTATCAACTTAAAGAAAACAAAATGGATATTATTATATTCTCAAACAGAAAGATGATTGTACTGATTCTATATCTGAATAAAGTAGAAATCAAAAAAGTTCGTACTTTTAAATATTAAGCTTCCATGTAAACGAGAAACTAAATTATGCATGTTAAATCTTACTTATGATGTCATAATTAGAAGATTAAAGCCTTACTTAACAATTGATTCGACCGGTACATTGTATTTCAGATTAGTTTATTCGGTTGTATCATATGGACTCCATGTATAGGGTCGAACCATATTAGAAGGCCCTTCAGCTCATCAACATGGGGGTTTACACTTTACATGATTAAATTATTTTTCATTTGTTCTGTGATTTGAATGGAAGCAGGAATCATGTAGGATTGATGTACAAAGAATACACATTCTAAGGCTTGTTAATCTATATAAAATAAAAATCTGGGTTCATATGTATTGTAAAGTTTTACATGAAAATCATGTTCTCGTGCAATATACTACAGATCATCACTATAACATTAGAAATTCAAATGAATATTTAACTCCATTTCCTGAAATAAAATCTGTCCAATTAAATTTCATATATATATAGAGGAGTCTATGAATGGAATAACCTTAATGGAGGACAGAAGAATTCGCTTAACTCAACGCGATTGAGTATAGGTATTTTTGCACTATGCGTCTTTGTTATTCCTAAAGGGCTTGACAATTATATATTGTAAATTAGATAAAAACGGGACTCTTTTAAGTATTATTTTTATAGAATAATATATGAAATTATCCCACAAATTTAATCATACAATTATATATATATATATATATCAATATTTTTTGTCAATAAAGCATTTTTAATTTTTTATAAATCTGAATATTTATTTCTTTTTAAACTATGGAGTGGATACAAAAATTCATATAATGATGTAGTAATATTGATATAAACTCAATTCAATTTAAAAAGATTCGAAAAGTTTAAATATTTGTTTCCTAGAAAATAAATATAGTGTTTACGAAAATATATTCTGACAAACTATAAAACTGAGTTTATATAAACTTCAACACAACTTTGATCAGGAAAACCTGTCTATATATTGCATAGCAATAACTATAAACCAAAGACATGAGACATCTTATTACAAAAAGACTCTACATGATTCCTACTTGTTTGAAATGTATTGCAAAATATCTCATTCCCGATTGCGCTCAATCTGCATTGCGCCGTAGAAAATGTAATCTTCGCCTATCTTCTCTGAAATGACACCAAATAAAAATTTGTGTGTATCCTTTTCAGACTCGTTTAATTCTGAATTTGATCAGATTGGTTAGTTATAATTTCGTATCCAATCAGCTTTTCTGGTTTATTTGACTGGAATTTTCGGTATTTTCCGAATGATTTGATTATGAACAAATAACGAAGTTATCACTTTTGATTGGTCGAAATATAATTTAACCAACAGAAGTTTATATTCTGTAATAAAGAAGTAATTAATTTCTCGATCCTTCCGCTCTGTCTTTTCAGCCTTATATTTTTCGTACAAAAGTACAAATAAATTTTAAAAGAATAGCACATTTTGAACATCATTAATTCTTCTTCATTGTGATAGACTTTCTATATATTATAGTAGACATTTAATTTAAGTTTAGCATTTATAGCAGTAAACTGAATTTAATAATATTTAATAACATTTTAAAATTACGATATATATATATCTTCTTTTCTGTTT
>JAJNBS010071170.1:0-12573 GCA_028455975.1 Notopais sp. c TS-2021
GGTCGTTTTATTTGTTGTGCTATTTGACGATAGCTTCGGGTTTCACCCAGAGGGATATCTTGCAGTGCATCGAGTACCGCTAATTGGGGTAATCTGGGGACACGATACTTAATTATGATTAAACTAATCAATTGGCTAGACTAGCAAGGGTGATATTATCAGTGTACCCGCATCATATTTAACTTTAAGTTAGGTAATTAATACACGTGTCCCCGAATACCCCCTAGGCGATGCCCTCAACACCAAAACCGTTGATGACCTCAAGAAATTGATCGCACTATTACCCCATTGCAACAAAACCAACTCGCAAGGCCGAATTAGTTACTGCCATTGAGCGACATATGCCAAGGGTCTAGCACATTAAAGAGGCATTTCTAATTTGACACGGCGGCGACTTGTATTACACTATGTAATACAGCTTGCGCATCAGGAATAAAAAGTGATTACGCTCCGTTTAGATCAAGAATTAGAAAATAGCATTAGGAATACCGCCATTGACATGGGTATCAGTAAGTCCGAATTAATTAGACGAAGTGTCACTGAATTTATGAAAAATATAGAAAAGCCAACGCCTTGGGCACTAGGGAGTGAGCTTTTTGGAAAATATGCCAGTAATGCAGGTAACTTGTCCGAAGATAGAAAGTCTTTGATAAAAGAAAAAATAACCCGAAAACGATGAAAAGAATATTAATTGACTCAGGCCCACTGATTGCTTTATTTGATCGAAATGATAAGTATCACGCCCCTTCTGTTGAGTTTATTAAGAACAATCCATATGAGCTAGTAACAACCATCGCATCTGTCACTGAAGCATTACACTTGTTGGATTTTAGCAGGCATGCCCAGTTAGATTTTTTGGGATGGATATCCTCTGGGGGCGTTAGCATTGAACCTATTGTAGCTATAGACTTCCTAGAAATAAAAAAATTGACCGTGAAATATATTGATCTTCCGATGGACTTTGCTGACGCTTGTTTAGTTTTTTTAGGTAATAAACTAAAAATTGATACGATTGCAACTATAGACCGAGACTTCGATATATACAGATTGAAAAGCAAGAAGCCTTTTACGGTACTGATCAAGTGAATAATAAACTGCTCCATTAAATTGATCACACAAATCTAAACCATTTACTACATGCCTTCACGACTGTGCTGGAATGATCGAAGCAATGCAGTTAAATCACCCCTGGCTAAGCTGGGGGTGATTTAATTTGCCCCGTACCTAGCGCTAACTAACTGTTTTCCAGAGGATAGTCACAGCAAAGCCGCCCATGGCGATAAAGGTCAACATCATGCTTGCTGCTCGTCCATTGCTCCAGCCTACTGTTCGGATCACATAGTAGTGCCAGAGTCGTCCGATTAATAAGATAATTCCACCCGCCCAAATTAGCATGGATGGCGCACCCATCATTTCGGCTCCAGCCATGGCTAGTAAGGTGATTGGTACGGTTTCGGTAAAATTGCCGTGAGCGCGTACGCGACGGCGTAGATCAATATCGCCTTCGTCGTAGAAATGGACTTCGTTTTTGATACGGGCAACACCGACAAGCATGGTGATAACGACTTGTATGAGCGCAAATATCGAAATAAATATGATGGTGATTTGAGGTGTCATTTAGAATTTTTTCCCTTCGCATAGATGAACGCTTCTTTGATATAGGAGGTATATTCATCCTCAAATTCCAGCGGGATGAGCACCCATTCTTTAAAGCGTTTTTTGGTGAAATTAAATTCCAGCCCAAAGCCTGATGCAATCAATTCATTCACTCTTTGCGGTGAAACCTTAATAATGAGCGCATCTTCTTTATCAAACATCATCGCTAAAAAATCACCCCGGTAGCGTAAGCAAGGAGTTTTCATCATGGTTGCTTTTTCGACACCGATTTCCAACAAGATGGTATCGCAAGCTTGCTCGTAACTCATAATAAATGCCTGTTAAAGTATTTTAAAGTTGATGTTTTTACTGGTTTTGAACACTGGATCAACATTAAACACCGCCGCCCAAAAGACTCTCTTTCTTGGGAGACGGACATCGTTTCTGGCAAGCCTACATTGGCATGTCTAGTGCTGGTGCAACTTCTATCGTGCCGCCAATAGCAATATGGGGGCAAGCTTGGGCCATTTCCAAAACTGCCTCGATTGTCTCCGCTTGAAGAATGCTAATACCAGATATGGGATTTGACCCGCCATTATTCGCAATGCCATCAGCACTGACCGTTTGCGATGGACCAACAGGCATACCGGGGTCAACCACTGCATCGCCAAGGCTCGCGCTCCACGCTTGCCATTTGGCCATATACTCCATACCTTCTTCTTTAGTGTCGAATTGGTGGCCGCCGTGATAAACGATAACAAATTTTTGCATCACTATATTCCCTCTTTTCGGTTGTTTAAATGGAGTAGAATTTATAACATTTAATAATATATGTTACAGAACATATTTTTTATTGATGATTATCAATCAGGAGGATCAATGCCATATAGCCGTCAACACAAGGAAAAGACTCGAGACCACATTATCGAGGTCGCTCGAATTTTGTTTAATCGAAAGGGCCTTCAAGATGTCACCATCGATATGATTATGGAAGCAGCGGGGCTTACTCGCGGTGGGTTTTATAATCATTTTGACAGTAAGGAGGCGCTTTACAGCATTGCCGTATCCAGCTTTATGATGGGGCGTGGCGCAAAATGGCGAGAAGATGCCAATGTTGATACGACGACGCCCAGCCCAACCATGACCCGTAATATGATACAGAGCTACTTGTCATCGGAACATCTGGAGGATATAGATGGGCAATGTCCAATGATTGCTTTGCCATCCGATGTGGCTCGCTCCAATCCTGCGGTACAGTCATCCTATCAAGAATTATTAGAAGCAATGGTCTGGTTATTTGAAAGCGGTTTCGAAGGACAGCCTAAAAAGGCTCGACAGAAAGTATTGTCACTAGCGGCATTGTGTGTCGGTGGCATGGTTCTAGCTCGAAGCCTGCCAAACTCTGCATTGGCAGAAGAGGTGCGATTAGCCGCCTATATGACGGCGACGGATATGGCGGCAGAGTAGTGACATTCAGTGCTCGAGTCGTTTACCGTTACCGCACCCTGTTCTGTATGTGCGTGTGCATGTGCGATTCAAAAATACAGATAAGATAACCGTGCGCCGTCGAAAAATACTCAAAAAACTCTCCCGTTGGCTTCTTCTCAGCTTCATCAGTTTGCTCAAAACAGCGAATCCTAGAGATCTATTTGAACATTGCGCAATAGGGGTTAAGGGGACGTCACCCTTTTTCGTAATTTAAAGCTTAATAATTTAAAGGGTAACGTCCCCTTTTAAACTTCCCCTTTTAAACTTTTAAATCCTTAATTGATAATAAGTCTGGTGAAATTTGGGTGTCCAAATGTCCCACCGATGAAAACACCTCTTTAGAATAAAGATGTCAGAGAGCTTGTTATAAGTCGCGGCTGCGCGCGACTTATCCTTATTCGTTAAGTATGTGCTATCCAGTTAATTGCACTATTAATATTCACCGTAAGATTTAGTAAGAAAGTCAATTAAACTATTTTTCTTCGTACTGTTACTTTCATCATTAAGGTTAATATTAACTTCCACAGTAAACTCTCTATTTGATATTGAGTTACTCCAATATATTTCGGTCTTAAACGCGCCACTATCTTTTCCTTTGAGCACCACCAAGGAAGCTAGATGCTTTCCTATTTGAGTATTTAGATATTCTGGCTCCACCAAAGTAAAGCCACTTGCAGCAATCAAATCTTCTTCGAGAATTGATAGTTTTCCCATAGGAGTGTCATACATTTTACCCATAGCTGAAAAACCACTAACTGTCACAACTCCTGACGCAGATGCACCTAAAAGTTGATATTCATTATGCACCGAATTGATAGACGGGATAAATGCAAGTTTAGGCTCAACTTCAAGGATGCTCTTGAAGCTCTCTTTATTTTGGCTATAGAACTCGTCCAAATTTCCAATTTCACCATCATCTACTAACATAAAACCTTGGCTTTTGATTTGGTCTAATTCCCTTTCCTTTCGCCTTTCAAACTCTTCTACCGTTGTGCCAAATGCGTTAGCAGATAGCTTAAGAAACTCGTTAGAAGAGTAGAGCGTGTCTCCATTCCTTATCATTGAAGACCCAAGCTGAGATCCAGCCCTATTAATCACAGATTCAACTTTATCATCAAAATTATTAGCTTTGCTATCACAGGCTAAATTCAACATAGCCACGAGGGCAAGCACTCTTGTTGATATCCCAATACTATCTGACTTATCAATAAGACGAAAATCAGATCCAATTGCAGATGATAAATTACCTCCTTGGTTTGAAACTTCTGTCAGTAACGAGTCAACTTCTGCTTTATGCTTCATGTCCCCACATAAAAATGGCATAATTTTATTCAAAAAAATGGCATACTTTGCCGATACTTTATTTACTAAAATAGCATCTCCTGCTTGAATATCTTTGTAAAAAGAAAGTATTGATTGGGAAACCTTAGATTCATCTTGATCTAATAAATTAGAGATAGCTGAAATTGGACTAGCCTTTCTATGATCAAGACCTTTTTTGCCTTGCAAGGGGACGAGTGAAACCCAACTCTCATCACTTGCAAGACTAGGTAGAAAAGACGTTAATATGGTTACTAAAATAATAAATGGTAGTAATTTATTCATCTTTGACGCACCTTCATGGAATAACAATCAATACCAACCCGCACTTATATTACAGTTGTACGCACTGCTAGACCTGAATATGCTTCTTCTACCAAGTTGTTGCCAATGGTAGCCTCTAACAAACCAATTACTGCCTCCGGGTGATTCGCCGTAATGAACTGCTGCAGCTCGCCATGTATTGTATAACGCACCTGTAGCAACAGAGTGATTTGGGGAGTATTGCCAATGGTTAACGCCCATTGTAAGGTAGTGGATGCTTGTTGCAGCCAAATTTAGGCTAGCCCCAAACTGCCAACTTACACTCTCGTTGTTTACACAGTTCGCCCTGCTCGCATGTGTCAAATAAACTGTGCCAGCAAAGCTCGATTGTGAAAATGCACTGGCTAGTATTAGTAAAAATCAGCTTGTTACTCTATATTTCATGATTTATCCCCGTTAGTTATTGCACTGTAATAACATTGATATCACGTCTTCCAATAATCAGGTCTTGTCAAATTAAGACTGAGGATCCTTACCAGCTAATTTTTTAAATGTGTCGTATCCTAACGATAATATGAAAATAAAACTATAGGAGAAGCCTGCAAGTGTTTGTAGGTAAAGTCCTACAAACACTAGCGCACTGGTTTAAATGGGAGAGCTGCCCAAGGTATCTGTTCGATATGTCTCGAAATTAAGGATTTATTTAACTTGCCCGCTAGGGTCGGCCTAACTACCCACCGGCGTAAAATCAAATTCATCAGAATTCAAAATAGCATCGACCCCGCCGAGCTCCTCGATACGCGCCGCTTGATCGGCAAATGCTTGTCGGTTGGCCGCCTCTGGATTGACCAGCTTTAGCATTTCTTGTTGGCAAAAAGCGCGGGCCTCGGCGTGTGAATCAGAATCGATTAAATCATTCAGCTCATCCGGATCTTCTTGCATATCAAATAACTCGTTGGCGCAACCCGGGTAAACGTTGTACTTCCAGCGTTCGGTGCGCAGCATAAACATGCCCGTTGGCGAACCACCGTCGTGATATTCACTCAGTATCGGACGGTCGAATTCGGCTTGTTCGGCGAGTGTCTGCAAGGCAATGCCGGGGCGTTTTTTGCCATCGTCACTCGCGCCTGTTGCACGCAATATGGTTGGGTAGATATCCACCAGCGAAGCCAACGTATCAACGACTTTATTTTTTGGCACATTAGGTCCGGAGATAATGAGCGGCACACCGGCCGATTCATCGTACATTGTCATTTTAGTCCACAGGCCTCTATCACCATTATGGTCGCCGTGATCGCTACTGTAGATGATCAGGGTATTGTCGGCTTGGCCACTCGCCTGCAAGGCGGCGAGCACTCGTCCTATCTGATGGTCGAGAAAACTACACAAGCCATAATACGACGCGCGAGCGATTCGTCGAGTGTCGTCGTTGAAGTGTTTGTCGTAATCGAAATTACGCCGAATGGCCTAAATAATCGGGGTTTACCGCAATTCTGGGGACACGTGCATTAATTATCGACCTTAAAAAAACTAAGAGGTCGAAGCCCAATGCCGTTAAGTTAAGAATGGTATATGGTTTGACATTGCCTTGTCCTTGCGGGTTCGATGAATCGAACCCCTACATAGTCGTCGACTATCTAGATTAATGGTGTATTGCATTCATCTGTAGGGGCGAGATGATCGCCACGAATGGTGGAAATGCAGAAGGAATGTAGGAACATTCCCAGCCCATCACGCCCGAATTCGTATGCAGGTGCATGTTACGATGTATCTCAACATTTGCTTGAGGTCTTTCGCTTAACTTAACGGCATTGGGTCGAAGCCTTTATCACGTCATTATGCTGCCAAACGAATTAGCAGCGCCGTAGGGTGATATTAGCGCAGCGTAATACACCGTTCGCCTCGAAAGATACCGCGTCGTCAAACTTAACGATGTATCCTTTCATCAGCAGACACTTTGTTTTTTTGATCTAGGTAGAGGTTATTTTTCTGTTAAGGGCGTTCACCTGTTTAGGCGATTTCTGAGGCTGCTCGGTGTGTTACGCTTCGCTAACACACCCTACGAAAACAATTTAACCAACGTTTATTGGGGATGAAATGTTTTTAACCGCATCGGCTAACCATGAGCATCCACGCCTTATTTATTCCCTCGATTGAACTTACCCTTCGAAAGCATCCCACTAGCACTTTCTTTAATCGAACACCAACCACTCCCCACTTTTTTCCTTAGTGAAAATCGATTCGCTTTTTTAAATATGGCTTCAATTTTGTCAACAGCCAATGTTTCGAGAGTGTCTATCTGCCCTTCTGCATTGCCTATGTTTCGGAGAAACCCAAGAATCTCCTGAGACATCATTTTGAAATTACAGTCGCGGTTTTTATCGGCAAACTCGGCTAGGGCCTGTGCCTGCTCATCGATTGAAAATTCATTGAGTTTGGAGGCGGTATATTTGAGGCCTTCGTTGGCAAATTCTGGCTCATACCCCCATTCCTTTACGAAGTAGTTGTGAATCAGGGTTTGTTTTGTCGTATCAATACTTGCCTCTGTATTGGCAACCTTGAGTGCTAGTGGTGCGAGTAGATCGAACAGGCTGAGCGCGAGTACGTCCAGCGGTGTGTTGATGAATGTGGGAATGACCGTGACACGACTGTTTGATGATTTTTTCAAATATCGGGTAATACCCACCCAAGTGCCGCCGGTAATGACGCTGGCGGCGATGACCCAGCCAACCGGTGTTACGGCTGTGCCAATGCCGAGCAATGCAAGGAAACCCGTTGGGGCAAAAAATGTGGATGCGACGACGGATGATTTTGCTACCACGGCGGCAGTGGTTGCGACACCGGTCACATCCCAAACTTGGATCGCGGCGTTTTTTAGTTTTAGTGCCGCGTAGGCATCTTCGCCAATGGCCAGTTTGGCTTTAAAGTTTAATGGTTCGGAGACAATTGTTTCGATGTCTTCGAACCAGTCATCTGATTTTTGATGCGTCATGGATAGTATGCTGCCTGATGGGCATTTACATTTCAATCTGGAATCAATGGATCAGTATAAATCGATACCGCATCTAGCTAAGTACAATGTGTTCGTTAACATTAGACATCATCAAACTACTAGATCGCAACACAGCTAAAGGCCGTGGTAATTGATGTATTAACATAGCCTGTTAGACTCTGATTATTCAACTAGGATGAATTCAATATGGAAACTATTAGCGGTACATGTTTGTGTGGGTCTGTTAAATACACAGCCAATACAAAACCAATTGTGACTCGGGCCTGCTGGTGTACGCTCTGTCAGACACTAGCATCAGGGAACGCCACCATAAATCTTGCCTTCCCAACGGATGCCGTCACCATCGTAGGTGAGCTAAAAGACTATGCCAGCCTTGCCGATGACGGTAATAAAATGCATCGCCGATTTTGCCCCCAATGTGGTGTACATATGTTCAGTGAGGCCGAAGAAAGACCGAATATCATCGTCATTAGAGCGGGCACACTTGACGATCCATCCGGTATAAAAATCGAAAACGTTATTTGGACAAGTGCCGCCCCAACCTGGGTTTACTTAGACCCCAATGTGCCACATTTTGATTTTCAACCGCCTGCACCAACAGTTAAACCTAGAGTCTCATCGATATTACATGTTCGTGCGGTTTAAACCTACCGGTTCCAAATACGTCTAGATTGGCGCCGGTAGCCTTCAACCCTTAAACGATCAGATTGACTCATCACCGTAACGGCTCCTTCCTCGTCGGTACGAAAAATACGGCTTTGCAGTTTAGAGTAGCGCTCGACGACTGCTTCAGCAGGAAAACCCCACCGGTTATTTTTGCCAACCGTGAATATCACCACCTCGGGCGATACTTGCGCTATAAAGACTTCAGTCGATGAGGTTTTGCTGCCATGATGCGGTGCGACCAGTACATCGGCATTGAGCGACTCGGCACTATTTTCGACTAACCGCTGCTCTTGAATGGCTTCGATATCACCACTCAGAATACTGATATGCGCCCCACTTATTTTGAGAATACAAGAGCGGTTATTGGTTGATTCGTTGGTAGCAAAATTAGTATCGCCTAGAAATTCGAATATGACGCCATCCCAACGCCAACTAGGTAGACCGTGGCAAGATGAAACGGTATCGCCCAGTTTAAATTTTTCTTTTACTTCTGCGACGGTACCGGTTAGCAGCCTCGAAGTCGTTTTGTCGTCTTTAAAACTAATATATCCGCCACTATGATCTTGATCTGCATGGCTGATAATCATCAGATCGGTCGACCTAATCCCCCGAAACCGCAGGTATGGCTTTACCACCAAGCCACCGGCACTAAATCCTTGGTCGTTACCCGGTCCAAAATCATACATTAGCGCGTGGCTGTTGGTTTCAACCACGATGGATGTTCCCATGCCGACATCTAAAACCGTTAAACGATAATCACCCGTCGGTATTTTTGGTGGTTGCCAAAAAAATGGCAGTAAGATAAGCGCCATAGCAGGCCTTTTTGTGGCTTGAGAAAACGGCATTAGAAGTATTAGCAGGCCAATTGCTACACCGACTAATATCAAGAACGGGACTTCGCCAATACGATATACAGCGAGACCCGAATTAAGCAAAATTTCTAGAAAACCAAATAGCTGCGCCATGAAAAACTCAGCCACCTTAAATAGCCAGTCGGCCATCGGCAGGCCCATCGTGGCCAAAAAACCAGCCAGTAGAACCAGCGGCAACACGACGGTCGCTAACAATGGTATAGCGATAATATTGGCCAAAAAACCAGCTGGGCTAACTTGTCCAAACAGCAACATCGACAAAGGAATAAATAGTAGCGAGAACAGAAACTGGATAAACAGCATCTTTTTCAAGCGTGACCACTGGTCGCTTGTCACAGACTGGCCAAAGCTAATGATCAACAGCGCCGATATACTCAACCAAAACGAACCCGACCCTATGGCCAATGGGTCTACTATTAAAATGATACAGACTGCGATGGCAATACTGTTGAGTAGATTAATACCACGTCGGCAAAGCAACGCAGCAAAAACCACGACTAACATGATTAATGCGCGACAAGTCGGGATACTAAAACCAGCCAGTGCGGCATAAGCAAGCGCGGCCAGTAGGCCTATGATGGCCGAACATTCAATTCGATTGAATGGAAACCGATGCAAGTAAATACGCCAGAGGAGACTTCCGAGGTTATAAAAAAGCACGGCTATCAACCCAATGTGCAAACCGGAGATAGCCAACAGATGTGCCGTTCCGGTTTCGCTGAGTATTTGATTATGGTTAGCGTTAATATCCCCACGATAGCCAATAGTCAGCGCTTTATACAAGCCGTCAAAATTGCAATTGCGACAATGCTCTTCAATCGAATTGGCAATGACTTCTCGGTAGTGATCAATATTCCACCAATCTGCTTTATCAAGCTGACGGTTTAAGGTACTTTTTTTGACGTAGCCGGTCGCACCAATACCTTTTACGAATAACCAATGTTGATAATCGTACCCGCCCGGGTTTTGAAAGCCCCACGGCCGCCTGAGTTTGAGCTGTAATTGCCAGCGCTGCCCCGCTGCCAGTGCTTGTTTTCCGCGATACCAGTTAAGTCGCATTTTGTCGGGTAGCGGCTTGTGGTAATTTTGAATATTGTCGGGTACAAAATAAAAACGCTGTAGCTTTTTTCGATGCTCGACAATATCGACCACGGTACCCGTCGCCAATAAAACCGAGGCATCAAAATCGCTGTCGAGTGTCTGATCGAGTTGAAGTTGAAATTGAAAACTAGCCCAAAGAAAAGCAACCAGTAAAATATAAATCGAGCGAAACGCTGTTCGCTGATATGCCAGCAAAAGTAGTAGGGGAAGATAAGTCAGCCAAAAACTATCGACCAACGAACCACCCCAAAAAGCGAGCGCGGTGCCCAAGACGATTGAAATACTGGCTTTAGTCATACCCTCCTCTGGCTTGCTTTGCTAGATTCCTTTGCACATTAGTTCAATTGCACTGATAATGCACATACATGCTGAAGAAGTTGATTAAGAAGTACTTACCCCACCCAGATTTAATCGCCAAGAATCGATGGATCAAACTGTTAGGCCCGCGCTTACAGGAGCCAAGCTTATGGCATATTAATCGTCGTTCCTGCTCTGGCGCAGTAGCCCTTGGTTTGTTTTGTGCTTTTATACCGATTCCCTTTCAAATGCTTCTGGCCGCAGTGGGGGCTATCTACTTTCGCTACAATATTTTAATTGCGGTACCCATGGTTTGGGCCAGCAACCCAATTACCATCCCGCCCATATTTTATTCTTGCTATTGGGTTGGCTCAGCCTTACTTGGTATCGAGACGGGTGAACTAAATTTTGAACTCTCGCTTGAATGGCTGCTGTCGGGTTTATTGGATATCTGGCAGCCTTTTTTATTGGGCTGTTTAATCGTTGGTATTGCCACCGCCACGCTCGGCTTTACTTTCGTCAGGTTAGCTTGGCGATACCATATCTGGACACATATCAAGGCACGTCGGAATCGCATTATGAAACGGCGATCTTCTCGACCATAACATTATTGATAAACGAGCTAACAGCCTGTTGGGCCGCTTTTGAGCCCGGGCAACATCTCATCCGAAATAGAATGTTTCGCGGCCGCGAGTATATTCTCAATAGCTGACCGAGCCTTTAGATTGTTTCCGACTCGACTAGGCACCACATCGGCAACCGCTTTACCTCGATTCGTAATGGTAAATGATTCCCCCGCCGCTACTCGACGAAGAATTTCAGACAATTTGGTTTTGGCATCGCCAGAGTCTATTTTTTCAAACATGTCGTACCTCAGTTTTCATGTATAAGACCAGCTCACCCCACCCGACTCAATAACCCATCCTGCATACGCCACTGGTTCTGCATTTTAGCGGCGATGTTCAAATCATGAGTCACTATCACTAATGCCGTGCTCAAGTCCTTATTTAAATCCAACATTAAATCGAGCATTTGCGTAGCGGTTGCACTATCCAAATTACCGGTAGGCTCGTCGGCCAATAGACAGTCTGGTCGGGTTACCAGTGCCCTTGCCAAAGCCACACGTTGACGTTCTCCGCCCGACAGTTCGCCAGGTTTATGGTCGCCACGTTGGGTGAGACCAATTTTTTCTAGCCATTCATCGGCCGTTTTCGCAGCCTGATGTCTGGATTGCCGCCTAACCAGCAATGGCATGGCGATATTCTCTCGGGCGCTAAATTCTGGTAATAAATGGTGAATTTGATAAATAAACCCAAGGTGCCGATTGCGTAATGTACCTAACTTAGCTTCCGATAACCCCGATATAGGCTGGCCGACAATGCGAATACTGCCAGAGCTACTGTGGTCTAGCCCGCCAAGTAGGTGCATTAGCGTACTCTTACCTGCGCCAGATACCCCGACAATTGCGTGGCTTTCGCCGGTACCAACGGCGAAGTTAATGCCCTTCAACACAGTGATGGTATGTTTGCCTTGTTGGTAGTTTTTTTCTAGGTCTACGGCCTCAATAACAGCGCCGTTCGAGTCGTTCTTATTCATAGCTTAACGCCTCCGCAGGTCGAGTTTTAGAAGCCCGTAAGGCCGGATATAGTGTGGCAATAATCGAGACAAAAAATGACAGTACCGATATCTTAATCACGTCATCTTGTTGTAAATCTGAGGGTAAGTCGGTAATGGGATAAACCCCAGTCGGTAGAAATTGAGTCTGAAAAAACTGTTCAAGCGCAGGAATAATGACATCGATGTACGAGGCGATTAACACACCACTACCCAAGCCGAGCACCGTACCGATTAGACCGATGATCGTGCCTTGCACCATGAACACGCACATAATCGACATCGGCGACACCCCTATTGTCCGTAAGATCGCGATATCGGATTGCTTGTCCGTCACCACCA
>JAJNBS010071297.1:0-11835 GCA_028455975.1 Notopais sp. c TS-2021
TATAAGAATAAGAATAAGAATAAGAATATTTTATTGAAAAAAAGGAACAATTCTCAAGCCACTTTAAGGACAAATTCCCTTTGGGCGTTTTTGCTTAAAATTGACGCGACTTTAATTAATACCATGAAAATTTGTAAAACTTCATTGAAAACTAACGACAGTCCGTCAAACATATAAGACCCTAAAAATTATATATCTACAACATTCGAATTTCAAATAATCTTAGAATGCCTTTTCCTAGGTATTTATTTATTATTGACGTTTTTGTCGACAGATTTGTATATTTGTAACAAATAAATAAAATAATTGTTTTTGCAACCCAAACACAGTTGCAAATACAAGAAATAGATCGATATCTTTTACTAGATTATTTTTGATAACAGACTTAATATTTATTGGCCTTAATAATTAGGAAGTGTGATTTTGATAAATTTGTATCGTTAACAAAAGCGCAGAATAAATGGAATAAGTGCGCATTCTTGTGGCTTCATGTACGTTCTTTGGAAGGGGTGATACCGAAGAATATTATTCCATATCAAACTAATCCCAATGGACAAAAGGTGGCGAATTGATACAACTTCTAGCTTGATTGATTTTGAGCTTTGCATATTCTGCACGTCAAAGTTTAATTTAAAACCTGCTCGCTTCGCAGGTTTCTTGCCATGTAAGCGAGCCAAAGTCAATCTATTTGCAAATCGCTTTTTCAACAAACTTTTTCCAACTCACTTTGGTGATGCATTCACCATCGAGGGATGACAGATTTCAGTTTTTATACTTCCTTATAAATGGGAAGTCATCGCAAACCGGCACATTTGATTGGTTTGTTACGTAAAACTCGGTCTTGAATCACGAAATTCTCTTATGGATCAAATTGAAATTTAATTCCTTTCAATTATTTATACTTTTTTGAATTAATTACAACTAAAATCGATTTTATTATACAATAATTTTGGATAAATTGATATAATTCACAAATTACCCGCTCTATACCAATTATTATCGTCCAAACATTAATTTATATTTATAAAGTCCAAATCAATCGGTAGATAGAAGATTTGTGCGGAAACTGTTTTGGAATCCTTTAGTTGGCATAGAATGCGGAGGGTCTAATTTTATTAATTTAATGATTATATTTGCAAGATACAAAACCAAATTGTACGCCGATTTAGTTCTGCTGATTTCGAAATTATACAATTGATTCCATCGATGATAAAGGAGAATACGTATGGAAATGACTTATTACCTGTAGACGAATACAGTCAGGCCTCAACTATAAATGTAAACAAAAAAAAATCGATTCTAAATATTTGTACGTGAAAACATTTGGACGAAAGAGCATTAAACAAATGGAACCTTACATTTATTTACGATAAAATATAGCCTTCAATATTGATTCCTATACAATTTGATAATAACATAGCATACAATAATAAACTGTAAAGATAAAAAGTTATACAACGAATATAGGAATAATATTTTTTTCAATAACTTTATAAGATAAAAATTGACAACAATAAAATCAAATTCGTGAAATCTTCTTCTCTTTATCCCTACATTAACTGACGAACCACAATCTCGAGATCAATGTGCCGTCAAGTTTAAGTCTATTATATTCAATAATAAATGTTGCGGCGTACAAATTTCAGAATAACAAAAGAAACACGAATTAGTGCAATATATAAACATAATAAATTTAATTTAAGAAACTTTCTCTATTAAACTAGATTGTTAATGACTAAAATGAATCTTAGTTTAATTATTTACGTCAAAATAATCTTAGATCGGATCGCGAAAATGCGTGGGTTGAAGTCAATCCTAATTTGAGTGTTTGTTTGGGTGCTTATTGCCTGTATGAAGATGGACGCACGTAGGCCATTTGTTGCGTGTTTGACAGTCGTGTAAAAGAGGCCTTGACCGAAGATTAATCTCCAGATGGATTTTATTTTCACCTTCAATTTATATTCTTAGAGCAGCTATAGGCTTTCTAGATACATTATTATATTTAACGCGAGTATAAATGAATTAGATGAACTACCTACGTTCTTTACTAAACGTGATTGTGCTAGGACATAAAATGAATATACAACTTTGTTCATCTATAGCTATACAACAGTATAGAATAAATAAATGGCCTCCATGAAAGGTATTGATAGTGAAATTTGCCATCTTCGAGTATGGCGCTGGCCGCGGGACCACTTTTTGTTTATGTAAATTTTTGTAGAAAAAAGTGAAGCTGTTTGTTACTCTGAAATATTCTAATCCGCGTCAAAGCTCCACCATCACAACCATTTCCACGAGTCATTCAGTTTCGAGATCCCGACTATTTGCCATTTATTGCCTTATAGAGCTCACATGCACGCAGATTACTTACTTAAATAGAGACGCAAAACTAACAGAGCCCATCGACCATGTCATGGAAAAATATTGTTAGTCTTAATCTTCTGGAAAATATTATTATTTTAGATGAATTGATCTGCTTCCTAATTATTAATACATGTATATATACGCAATAGTTCCCTATCTGTGGTCCGCGAAGTCATTGACTGAAACTTCCCTAATTATTAATCACAGACTTGGGCACCATTTCTGAATAATATTCAGATTTGGGTGTCATTTGCCCTATTCTCAATAATACCCTTAGATATGGGAGTCCCCCATTTCTACAATGATAGGTGTCATTTAAGTAATGGTCTTCGTCAAGGGGTGTTATGTCACCAATCTTGTTTAATTTTTATGATGTAGATACAATTACAGAAATGAATGTGTTGTAAACTTTTCTCGACACAACATAATATACATGGTTAAGCCGACGACAACACTTTTTTCTTTATTGGTTCAATCTCGTCAGTTTACAGATGTTTGTGAAATATTGTATCAATTAGAACTGATTCAAATGAAAATAAATCTGTTTTCATGATTTTCAACTCGAAATTGCCAAAACAAAATGTAACTAACGAATTTTATATTAATGGTTCAAAATATATAGACTGTCAATAAATGTACATATCAAGTAGGTGTAATTTTATCATTCAATCTCTCTAACAAGAATATTAACGATACGAGTTAGTATTTCTGAAACAGTTTTATCTATATTTAGTCAATTTTATTTTGACGTGAAATCTATTTTATATTTTGGTCTCATTGAATAGTGATTTATGGGTGTCAATTGTGAACTCTTAAGACTCAATAAAGGGAGCAAAAATGAGTTTAAATCTCTCGAGAAATTGTCAAATCTAAAAGAAAATTACGACAGACAGTTCCGTATTCACGATATTTGTTAGGGCACAGGTCTTCCCATTCTTAAAATACTTTTTGAATGCAGACTGTATGCATCCGATCATATAAGTTCTACTTTGCAAAACGAATCAAGGATGATATTAAATGTAAGTAATATAGTTGATAAAGGACTTTTCTGTTAATGACAAAGATGGAATTGTAATCGAATTCGTTGAAAATAGAGAACCCAGATCGAATAATTTTGAACTTACAATGAATATGTAAAACTTTCTAGCTCCTGTATACACTTTTGCTTAAAGTAATATTTATCTATTACAAATTATATTATTATTGCTAATAATAAAAATATTACATACGATATTATAATTGATTTGTAGTTTTATTTATTAATTTTCATATAAGGTAGCTGAACTTATTAAACTATTGAAAGATTTCCAAATAAGTTGTGCTCTGATAAGCCGGATGGTCGGCAAATTTAATATCTAGTACATTAAATATTATATATAGGAACCCAAAATATAGATTAAGAGAAAGGAAAGATTTATGTCCAGATATATTTTAATAATTGTCACGATATAAAAATATTTTCTAACACTAACGACAAAAGTCAAATTTTAAAATAAAATAACTTTTCCATAATTGAGGGATTAGAACACTTTGTTTTCCATTTCGAGACTAGAAAACAAAGTGTTGAACATATATATATCCATAGGGCAGTTTATCTACACACTTTAAAACACAATTGAGGTTTATATTGCTATCCTTATTATTCCTGCCTTATATGTTAATTACATGTTACTTGGATAGTTTTTTTATTTGTATATACAGTTATATATAGGTATATTCCTCCACGGTATACTCCCCCGAAAAAGAATTGGCTAAACAAATCAAACATTTAGTACATGCATGTATCTGAATTATCGAGCGGGAATATACGTGGAGGAATTTTGTTCAATAAAAATGTATCATTTATCGATTCTCATTGGTGTAGGGTAGGTCATAAATTCAAGGTATATTCTATTAGTGAACAACATTCTTGACTCGATTATTTCCGGTACATGAAAATAATTCATCGCGTGTCATTAATTAAACTCTTAATTATCAAGTATATACCCTCGATAATTAGTGGAAATTCAAAGTCATATAAGGAATAGATATTCCGCTGAGATAAATAATAAAGTCAAATAGGCCTCAATCATCATAATGTGCTTTGAGTTTGCGTGTTTCTACTTTATATTCTATGGTAGAAAATACAAGAACAAAAACATATCACTTCAGACAAATTAGGGTACAAGTAATAGGTCAATACACGTAAGAAAATTAAGTTCCATTAAATAAGATATATATTTTTATCGAATTTCCTGAATAGTTTATCTATAGCTCTACATATCCGAGACTTTAAACATGAATGACCGGTATTATCATCGCAGTATCTAATTTTTGTTCTTAAAATAAACAAAAACGTTCAGACTTCTTGTTTCTTCCTAATAATCTCAGTTATTAAGGTTCGAGGAAACCAAAATAAATAGAGTACTGTAGGGTAACTAGAGAGATACTAGACCAATGTTTGAATGCCATCGCACATTCGTAGAGTTGATCCAAAGCGTCGTATAAGAATTAAGGAACAAAGTAGATCCTCCTGAACCTACATTATTTACCTAATCTAGAGGTGTTTGTAGAAGTCAATCGACAAATTATGTTTTACTCGGATATAAAATCTTCTTGACTGGGACTTTCCTCTCGGTGGTCGTTATGAGTTTTCGAGAGAAGATCCATTTTCAATAACTGCAGAAGTTCTTCATCCGATAAAGCTACGTGTTCGGGGGCCAGTTTTCTGATCACCGCACCTAAAGTTCCTGTATAGAGGAAAATTGCAATTCAGAGTCGATTTAAATCTTCTTACAAAATTATAAAGACTTTCGAAAGTATAGAAAGATGTTCGATTTACCTTTGGGGTCGACAGAGTTGAAGAATCTTGTCGATGTGGCTAATTCGTCGAAAGAATCCCACTCTTCCGATTGCACGTGAGTCGAATTGACAAAATCATTGGTGTGGACATCTCGAGATTTCGCTAAGGCTTCGAGTAACTTTTTAGATTCATTTTCTTTTTGGGAACTGATTTTACCTCGGAATCGATCCAACTTTCGTTCTAGATTCCCCAAGTAGTGCTTAGAATCATTCAGTGGTTGAAATATTTCGTCTAAAAATACACAAAACACAGCGTGTTATTATTATTAAACGACCATTTCAATACGAAATAATCAATTCTTTAAGCACCTATAATCGAATATAACAAATGACGGAATGTCAAAAGGTTACGTATTTAAAATACTTGAGCACTCTTACCTGTTTCAATATGTTCGTGGACATTTTCATTAGCTTTTACTGCCATTTCATGCGTGAAACTATCTCGGAAATCAGATTCTGGATTATTATCATTTGGACTCGAAGTTACTTTATCAACGCGACACCAAGGATCATTCTGCAATTAAGTAATATCATCAGTGCTACCTACTATTACACGAGATTTATTTGTGGTAATTAGTAATGATGTACCGATTCACCGGTACCGGTAAATAGGTGAATAAAATTGGATATAGCTTATCGAAAATGTAATATAATTCTAGCTATATATATAACTTCTGATACAGTCATTTCTGTTCAAATATATTTGGACTAATACAAAATTTCTTTAATGAAAATGAGCAATAATAAAATCTATTATAAATTTAAAACATACTCTTATAGCATTCTGCTTATTTTTGGGGGGATTGGGGAGGTATACAGAATATATCTGCCGTTAATTAATTTTGTCAAAAAATTTAGAATATATATATATACTGGTAAATAATATTAAATTACTTGATTCTAAATTTCTTTTAAACAAGTATTATAATGAATAAAATCAAATATAAATACTAAAAGTAGCATGATAATAACTATTGTATTATTCCTAATATTTCATACATTTTATTCGAATGTCCTGTCCAGTTTTTTGAAAATGGTAACCTAATTTGGAACCGGCTTTTTTTTATTAGGAACCACCCAAGGCTAAATGTTGGCACCGGTACATCATTATTCACGGATATTTCAATATCAGAGATCCAATCGGTACAAATCGACAATAATTTGGTAACCCTGAGTTCCTGACTCGAATTATCTATATCAGAATAACTTGTGTCAAAAATATTAGGTCCTATTTTTAAGTAGGACAATAAAGCACTTCAGAATTGATGGAACTATGATCCATTTTGTTCTACAGTGCACACGATAATATTAAGTTGTATCGACCTACTTGTTTAAACTAGGATAAAAGAACCATAATAATAGTCTATTTTTCGAGATTTAATTTTGTCACTAAATTTTCTATTTGTACTGTAGTATAAAACGAAAATTGGAACATCACTAAATTTTGAAAGTAAAACAGTGGTAGTAATAAATTCTCATTTCTTTCGTTGAACTAACAATATTCTGTTTAAGAAGTCGTTAATTAGGCAAGTTTGTATATAGCTAATGTACCAGTGTATCTATATTTATACAAAAAGTGTTACTTACCTCAAGTTTATTAGTATCAGGAAGATTAATTGTATCCATAGTTTCAAAACTGTTTTCTTTAAATTCAAATGAATTTGACATTTTTGTTCAGAAGGAACTGGGACTATAAAATATCTGTAAAAAAAACTAGAAATTTACTAAATACATCTGAATGATCTTGTTACGTAGAAATGCTCAATCTCTTAGCTAGCAGTGACCAAAAATTTCAATTACCATATTCTATATTTTATTAATTACAATAATGATCGAAAAAATAAACAATATCCATAATAAATATAGTGTTTTGCCAATACATCGGCACATCACCACTGGCCGCAACACAGGTTTATAAACGACTGCCTTAGGGTTTCATATACAACAATTCCTCGATTAACGAGACTAATTGGCTCCTAGAAATCGCCGTGTTAATGGGAAACACAAATCCTTGTTAAATTGGTTAGAAGAATTTAAAAAAATTTATAACTTGCAATTTTTGTTATCAGACTAAATCTATCGAAGTATTTTAGATAGAAGAGAACACATTGAATCTAATATATAAAAATTAAAATCCAGTCAATAACTTTTCGAGAAACAGTCTTTTTTTATGACAAGTTTCGATAACTTTTATGAAGTTCAGGCTGACATCTGAATGCTCGTGGTTTACATTTTTTTAATCGGATAATAGACCTACCAAATTCATACATTTTAACTTTAATTCCTGTTAACTCTAATAATAGTACGGTACGTGGTAATTAAGATTATGGTGTCAAATCATTTTGTCTCATTAACTCTGAATTTGTGCTAATCGCGTTAATTGAGGAACTGCTGTAATTAAATTTGTCACGACCTTATTTTCATCAGAAAATATATCCCAACTCTTATAACTTTACCGGCAACCGGACTCTTCTTTCCCGGACATTGTCTCCAATTATAAATTTCATTGGTTAGTTTATAATACGGAACGGAATCTCAGGGGATGTCTCTTTAAACAATAAACAAATGTACGCATTTAGGGATTTTCTTTCACTTTAATTAAAACAGCTTCCACATCCATGAAATTTAATTGATATTTATAAAGAAACTTTCAAATTCTAGTAGAAACCAAAATTATAGCTTAATATAATTAATGTTAAATTACATTATTTGCTATGCATGGAAGGTCAAAGTTTTCGATTACTCAGCTTATACAGAGTAAATATTGGAATTAAATCATATGCTTGATTAAACACATTATCCCGTTCTGTTTTACATACATTTTTTTAACTTCTTCCAGAGATCTAAAGATTGATACATTGTAATAATTATATTTTAGAAGACTGCATCATTGCTTCCCCTAATATTCTATACGAGCTTTAGATCTCCGAAAAAAGTTCAGTAAAAAATAACAACTTACGCATTATAAATTAAGACCCGATTTAGTTTTACGTCCGAAAGAAATATTGTTCACCAAGATTGGATTTAAGACAAATTTCAGGAGCTTGTGATTCAAAAAAATAACCTATATATATATATTGCCATTAACGTATCATACTGAAATGGAATCTTGTCTACAGTATTTTAATCAATTAAGTATATATAACTAAAAGAAAGTACCGATATGTATGTAGGACCATCAATAATGTCGCGAAGACAATTAAAGAAATATTTATGAATAATGAAAATTTAAAATCTTAACCAACCGGTATATAATCTGAATTTCACAATAATTATATTTTATTTTTACTGGTACTAAATTGTTAGGATGTCCATCATTCTCTACTTGACCTCGAGTATGTTAGAAGTCTGTACTTTAATGTTTTTTGTTATTACCTGTGAATAATTTCAGCCATTTATCTATACAACTCAGGACACTCATTAACTTGAAGTCATTTTCTAATTAAGACTTAACCTTACCTCCTAAAACACCACCTCGGTACTCAAACTATGAGATATTTCATCAATTAAATATTCCAAAGGGGATGATGCTTGTAAACTGTATATCGATATCAGTTTCGGGAAAAAATGCTGATATTTTAAGAATTTCAAGTTATAGCAAGATAGTGAGTTTAGATGGGAAATTATATAGAATTTGTAATTAAAAATACACAAATAAGAAGTTGCCATTTATATTTCAAATGTTTAATATATATATATATATATGGTAGCAATATACCATTATGTTTGTCGTGCGCGCGCATGATTTATGCATATTTTTTGGTATTTCAATAATTTTTTAAGAAAATTATTATTATATATAGGTACACATACAGTACCGTATATATAAATATCAGTATCGGTAAAATTTTGAAGAATAATATCGGTACCGGTATCAATTGAAATTTTGGTATCAGCACATCACTACTGATGTACTTCTACGTTTATTTAAAATATATAGATAACGAATTCGAATGCCAATCGTTAATGAAACAAGTGTAGCTTTCACATAGAAAGAATCTAGTTCTATTAAAACCAGTAAAATACCTTAATAGCTACACAATTAATTGGATGGATAGACCAGCAATAATATATGGAAGCTATATATTCATTGCCAAACTTGAAAAGAATCGAGAAATTTTAAATTATATATACACACCTTGATTGACCGGGTCCATATATATACCAATCAAACAATGTCTATCGAAATATCTTTAATAAATTAATATTAGTATACGTGTCAAATGACTAAAATAAATCAAAACTATAACAGTATTATATATATATTCTAGAAACATGTTTCTACTGTATGAACAAAATCAACCATCATAGTTAATCACATTCTATGAGCAATAAAAAATAATTTTATATTGAATTTCTAATTCAATTCGAGGAAGAGATTCTTATGACGTCAAAGAAAAATGTTAATTCGTGTAAATCTGGAGATGATATTTGTATGACCAGTTAGTATAGTAGAGTAATGTGTATGTCGATTACTGCAGGCCACGATCACAACACGCATGTTTGAGACATATGAAGAGGTGTTTGCATCAGCTCTAAAGTGGCATTCTTTAAGTTGGCTCCTCTCAAGTTGGCTTCTTGCAAATCACTGCCAGACAAGTCACAGTTCTATCGAATAAACACATTTTACACAAGGTACCTAGTCGCTTTATTTTTACTAAGACTGCACACAGTAGGACAAAAACGGGCAAACTTTTTAATTTCTTTCGAATTATAAAAGAGAACCATTTTGACTAATAAAATTCGATACTTTTCATATATATTTTTGCACTCAAACCATTTTGATGTTGAGATATAACAAGAATAAACAATTTTAATAAGTGGAGATAAGCGCCAAGTTCTTAATAACTATATATATATATATATATGGCTTTTCGATAACGAGCTCTTATTTATTTCTTCTTCTAGATATTAATTTAGTGTACTGAATAATTTCTTCATACGTTTCTCTTTGATCATAATTCATATTATGGTGCTCTCTAATTAATCCAGCATACTAATGCAAGTAAAGTTGTGTAACCAATGTAGATGGATGACTGACATCCATCTTAATAACACAACGTTATTATCTTATTTAAATGAAGCAACATTATTCTTAATAAAGAGAAGAGTCTTCTCAATTTCTTAGTTTATTATATACATTTAATTTCATCTTCCTGTTATAATTATAAAATAAAGAGCAGACCAGACATGAAATTATTTATTTTGTATACTTTTTTTATTGGTATCAACGTTTCGGACAAATAACGTGTATGTTCAGGATCAATTATAAACATTTAAAACTGGTAAAAGAAATAATACAAGATAAACATGACATCAGATACGGTACACAGTAGACTTCTTTTATCGGAATTGGTATATAAAAAAAATTAAGAAAGTTTAAGTGAAAAATAAATAGTTGTACATAAGATTTGATCTTTATTCAAATTTGGACAAACTTTTACTGAGTATGCTTTAAATTTTATGAGTTTCAAGTCTATAATTTAATCTGTGTTCGTAACATTTACAATTTGTTATGGATGAATTTTCTTGGATGGATAAAATGAATCGAGTTCTATAAGACACTTCTTTGTCCTACAAAACTTATGTCCGATCGTCCTTTACTTTAAAATTAAAGTTTTCTAGAAATAAAAACATCAATCGATATATAAAAAAAAATATTAAAAGTATCTTGATCAGGTGTGAGCAACAATTTTTTTTAAACTTAAAATATTAATACCTTGAATATTTTTATCAATGTGCATTTAATATTTACATAGTAGATGGAGTCGTTTCCGTGACTCCGCATCCCCCTACTTCTATCAATTAACTTGTAATATATATATTATACATACGAGTTACTCTTCGAGTGGAGGTATCTGTTTCACTGCTTACTGTACATTATAGATTCAAATTTGATCTTAGTTTCATTGCTTAATTTGGATCGAAATATTCACATTAATTTACTTATATACCACCACGAACACATTTAAACGCAATTCTCGATTACAAAAACGATGGATTCTTGCACATAATGCTTGAAATCCGATAAATATTGCATCAATGGCATAAATAACCTCAAACGTTTGACCAATTTGTGAAACACTCAAATCATTTCTTTTGTTATCATTTAAAACTTAGTACGTTTAAGTGCATATGTGTAAATTGACATTCATGAAGTGGACTTAATTTTTATACGCATCATTTTATTGAAGGACTTAAATGCTTTAAAAGGCTCGAATTCACTCCGTTAGACGAACAGAAACGAGATTAACTATATATATATTCAATATATTGATTATAATTACACGAAGAATAATTCATTGTAAATTATGTAAAGATCCTTTTCTTTTTTCTACATATTTTATTTCTCATATTATTTGCACAAACTTTAATCGGAAATATACACTCCATATTGTTTCGTGGGAATGCATATAACTGTAGACGGGTACCATAGTAGGGATGTATTTATATTTACATCGTATTTTCTCCAAATATCTTTAGGAAACTGGCCGTTTATGAGCCATCCTTTATCCAAATGGTTTACAAAACAAGGATGATGTTACATTCTATGATCTCTTTTTGACCAATGTATTAAATTACATATCTTCTTTGAAACTTTTAGGTGTGTGTGTGTGTGTGTGTGGGTTT
>JAJNBS010077233.1:0-10491 GCA_028455975.1 Notopais sp. c TS-2021
CGAAATCAAATTAAATAATGTATATAATTACTATAAAGGTAATTTGTTATACTAGTTTGCAACTATTGTCTATAAGTCAATGCTATTATAGTAGAATTGTTGCATAGAATGAACCCTAGTCGTGCGATGCCTAAATACGGTACTTCCTTCTGCTCCTACACTATCCTTATTATTATTAGGGTATGACGTTATCGGTGATTGTTTTCAATTGATGTAACTACATCGTTTGCTTATAGCAGATACATTTTCCTTGACACATTCAACTTTGACCTTGTTTTAATGTAGTGAGGCCTATCTGCATGCATAGTCATAGTTATTTTCGAGCAGATGATGTCGCATGATCAACGCAATGACTAATATCTCAGCGATGCTTAATGGTTCACTATTATCAAGAGGTTACAATAACAAAGATGTCAAACCAATTTGCATAAATTATAAATATCTTTAATGATGATTCACTATTCTCTGTTACGTACTATGACATGATAAATATAAATTTGATTCACGCTTATTATATAGGAACATTGAAAAATATATATTTTTATTTAATTATTCCATTTTGACCAATCAAGGATTGCTAAGATTAATTACCTTCATTTTGACCAATCAAGGATTGCTAAGATTAATTACCTCGACGGCACCGCGCTACTCACTAGAATTTTGTGAGAATTGTGTTCGCCTGAACTATTAGGCCTGTCGGCTCACTGTCAATTTACAATGGAACAATGTTAACAAAAAAGGACAGGTTAGCAAACACGCAATAGAAGTCTATTTACCCGTCAACTTGAAATATACTTAATGAATTGATCATTTTTTAATCTTCTGTGGTTTATATTAGGTTCTAATTGAACTTAAAATGCATATTAAATAAAGTTATATTTAAGAACTCTCCGGTGATCATAGCTAGATCACAAAGTATATCTACTGCTGAAATACATAAAGTGGCTTCTATACAAATAGGTTCTTATAAATAACGTTACAGACGTAATCTGGCTTATGTATATATATATATACATATTAGATTAGATCTCCTAGAGTGAATAAGGAAGAAAGAAACTGATCGGTAATCAGTTCTTTATGAGACATCTTCAAATAGAAACCAGACTCTTCCTCATTTAATGACTCGACCAAATTATTTTATATTCGATATTTATTTTTGCAGTTCGACAATAACTATAAATGGTGAATGAATTTGTCCTGAAAATATACATTTGATTAAATTCCATTCCATTATTTGAATTTGGCAATTTATCATTGATGGATTTTGCCAAGATTTGCGTCTTTTTCAGAGTTTCTTTGACTAATTATTCACAGATTGTGATAACTCGATTCAAAGTTGCCTTCAATTGATAACAAAATAAATCTTTATAATGATATTGCATAACTCAATTGATAATTATTCACATTTTTCGAAGATCTGCTACACTGAAGGTCAATATCAAGTAAAATATAAAAAAAGACATCTGATATTTTTTTCCTATAAGAAAAAAGCTTCGAGATTCTTAGGTGATGCGGAGAATAGTTTAAAATCGTCCAACTGGAGAGGAAATATGGAAACTTTCTCGACAGAAGGCTATTAATTAATGACAAAGCTAGGAGGAAATGCACTATTTTTATCGTTCGACTGAGTTCAAGTTCGTTTATATAGGTTAAGCCCTGAGATTTCGACTATTCTCTTATGGATATATATTGATTATCAACAACGAGCTCTCAATTTCTGTTGCAAAGGTATTAAATTGATCTACCAGGTCAATAGATCTAGCGTTTCTTGACTGTAATTGACACAGTTAATTACAATCTTCCAAACTCAACTTAGAAGTTAAATAACTTTTAGAAAAAGAAACATTGGTTTATTTAAATATTTGGTAACATTGGTCGTCAATTTGGACATGAAGCTTTCGTCATAGAGACAATTCGTGATACATGATTTAATAACATCATTTTGTTCAATCTAAGAACGTAGAAAATTTCGTCATCAGACAAATTCGCAATTAAAGATTAATTTGAATTCACTAATTAAGCTAAGTGTCACTAAAAGTGTCGTAGATAGTTCGGTGTCTCGATGCAGTTTTCATTGACGCGTGAATGATGAAGTAGTTGAAAATGAAATAATAGGAAATATTAATAATATTATTGCATAATTAAATGAAATGAAAGTATTACGACCGCCAGTTATATAATCCTCTTTGCATATTTTTGGATTATTTTATACACATTTTTTGGTCTTTTTTAACTCATCTTCTGAAAGTAAAATTCCCATTGTGAATTTTCGACTTGTTCGTTACCTTAACCTGAAATTTGTTGGAATGAAGATGCAATTTTTAAATCTGCGAGTCAATGCAATCTAATCCTAAATAACCGCGAGATACGTTTTTATTTACACTAACGACATTGACAGATAACGAATAGTTTTGTACTAAAATAGGGTTGACATTTCTTCGGCCCATATGCAGGGAGGCTAATGGATCACCGAGGAATACATTAACATATAGAAACAAATTCATTAGGGGATATTTCTACCTACACAGACTTAATCGAACCAACAATTAATATAATGGTGGAATGGAATCTAGGAAGTCGCCATAGAATCAGATTAGCCGTGAATCCAGACATTCCCCTTTCGTTAGATTACAACTACATTAACCTGTTACGGCGTGAGATCATCAGGGCGTGAGCTTAAGTATAGCCGACCTTTCTTATATATATAAATCTGACACCGGTTTCTTTGATTTGCAGAAATATTGCAGGTTTTCAGATGGAGAATTTACGAGATCAATTAAATATAAAGTTGAATGACCTTGAACAATTTTTTTGATTTCGAAAGTAAAAATGTTTTAAAATTCTTTAAAAGATTAAATTGATCTTTTTAATCAACCGTTCGATCTTTAATCTTTATCTTTAATCTTTAATCTTTATCACAGATTTCAACGAAGATTTTCTCTTCTTTTTGAGGGAAATAATTTGTGCGCTGATTTCGAAACGAAAGGATCGAAGGGGTCAGAACTGATGTCGTTTCTTTTGACTGATCGTTTACCTTGAAATTGTTCTCATGACGAGGGACTCAAGCTCGACTAATGACGAGTGTCGTCGAAATCAACAATTTCCTGCTGTATCCAACGAGAGAATTTTATTCATAAATGTCAGTTTTTCCTATTTTTTAACCTTCGACTGTGGAAAGACGATGAGATTGACTCTGGAGGAAATTGTGACCAGTCAAACACTAACGAACAATTACCGGTACATTTTAATTGACTTTTACGAGGCATCAAACAGTAAAAGATGACAAAAATACACACATTTGAGTTGATGAATTTCATCAGTTACTGTTCACCAAGCTTGTAATTTTCATTATTTTATAGAGTATGGAGGGTCATAATTCCACATTAGAAAACAATGTAACCACGATATCCTCTTAGTTATTCTTTCTATTCTTCTGAAAGAAAGAAGTTATTCTCTTGTAGAAAACTTTGAAATGATAAAAGAAAAACATTTGGCTGTCTCCTAAAATATGTTTAATGGATCAATATTTCGACTTCTTACAAGAGTCATTTACAAGAATCTACTAATTAATTGTTTATACAAAACAAAACTTGCTTTCAAAATAATTTGATTCCAATCTTTACAAATAATGTAACCATAAGAAATAAATGAAGATATGAATTGCACGTGAAGAAAAGTAATGTATGCCTGATATGCGTATAATGTGAAAAAACTTCAGATCGACTGAGAGCATGAATGTTAATCAACAAGAAATTTGAGACATTTGTATGTTTCAAAACCAGGTTCGCGGGTAAAACCTTCCCTGACTTTTTAACAGATTTTTACAATTTTACTTAAAACCCTCGAATAAAACCTCAAAATATGGAAAAATAATAATAATTATTTAGGAAATTATACTTTTAGAGACCACTGTTTACAAGTTCTACGACATTATAGCCTACTAGTTAATAAAGTAGAGCTAAAACTCCTAAGTTAGGTTAGGTTTATAGTTTATACTCGAGTTTTGCTAAAAAAAAATCCAATCTAGGAGAAATCCAAAGACAAGTTTTTATAACTGCAGTATATAATTGAATCAATTTCATTTATGTTAGAAAAATATAACAAACAATGCACAACCTTCAGTAATGAATAATTTAATATTAAATAAGTTAGATTTATATTATTGTTTTACGAGAAATTTAAACTTTAACATGTTTTTATTTGTGAATTTTACCCAAAGTAAATGTAAAAATATTTCACTTTTAATTTTCTATAATACGTTATTTCAATGGATGATTTATTTATTTGTTACAAATATGCAATTACAAAATGAGATTATAACTATAACTAAAAAAAGCAATCAAGTAATATATTTCGTTTGTTAAGTCGTACGGTAGCCAAGAAAAGATTGAAGCAACAATCTAGTTTTTAACAAAGAATCAATTCTCAAAATCACAAGATTTTACTTTTGCTGATAGAATCTCTGGAAAGTCTTCATTTATTTACTGTCTTGATTTTATAAAAACTTAAATTCACAGAACTTATAACAACAGTATGTTCGCAAAGTACAGCATAAACTTTCATGGTATGTACAATATATATCATATGTAATCTCCTGGTTAAATGAACGTTCTATCTTTTAATATATTGCAAGCTGTTGTCTTACAAAGTCTTAAGTTTCTTAAATTATTACACGCTTGTCAAAAATAATATCGAAAATATACAAAGATTCCAATAAAAAATATTTTAAGAATGAATGATCAGCTGAATTTTATTCCAACAAAAAATATATTTATTTATTTTTCAATATAAATTTATAAGAAAATAACAAATTTTTAATATTTAAGTTTGAGTTACTGTGAATTAAAAATAAATTAAATACCTTCTTAATATAAAATTTTACGGTGATCCATAATAATTTCTTTCAAGAAATGAAAAACCAAAAAATTTACAGTGGTTTAAAGTTACAAATTTCTTGACTTTGAATCTTTTCAACTAAAAAAGTCTGTAGATGTTCAGAATTATATAAGTACTTCCCGATTTCAGTATACGCGTTTTTACTTTAATTAACGTGGTTATCTAATTATTATCACTTCTTGTTTTACACGAAGGTTTGTCAAGAGATTAAAGTTAAAAAACCGTAAGAATGAAATGAATTGAAGCTTATAATCCGATTAAAAAGGTCGTATCTCGAAAACTTATCAAAGGAATTTGAATATCTTATTGCATTTTTTGTGTACTCTTCTATCTATACTTTGCTTTGTTTACGTAATTAAAATGTCTGTGTTTATATAAAAATTTGTAATAATGGTTGATCATTAAAATTTTTTAATAATGGTTGATCATTAAAACTTATAAAATTAGTCCAAAATTATTTAAAAGTTTTCAATTTAAAATGTTTCAAAATTTAGTAGAATTATAATGATGCAAGATAGCTCTGGTTTTATTAAATATGTTTACGCGTTTCGGACCAAAACCCATCTTCAGCCCTGAAGAAATGTTTCTATTCATTCTCTTCGCTCTATAGATTAAGTTGGTATTAAACGAATCATGATTTATTTCCACTAGCAGAGAAGCCTCACGAAGTAGTGTTTTTTCAAATTACCCCCAACTCCAAATTTCGACCCACATAGTTGTATTGTGCCGATGTCCATCTTACTCTTAGTACAAAATTATAATTATACTGTGTTCCAAATTTAATTTAATACGGTCCTACAGTAGTATACTTGTATGTACTTATGTCCATCCTTCTATCATACAGTATATATATCAATTTTCCATTATAGATCAAATTTCATCTCGCAGCTCAATATACAAGACCCTACGACCTACATGAAGTAACTAAAAAACGATTACTCTATCATCACTTTTATATATTTGTATAGACTGTAGATTAAGTTTTATATGAATTTAAAAAGAAATATATTATTTTTTAGGTAGTTTTAAAGGTTTAATAAAAATAGGTCAATCACTTCGTTTTGTTAAAATCATATTTCGGAGTTTAATAAAACAAATACAATTTTATTTATCAATAAACAGTATAATATGACAATTATATATATATATTAAATATGTTGATTTTATTCTATACTGTTGTCAAAATATATATTCAATTTTTTTACACTCTCTCAATGTATATACGGTATAAACCGTATCACTTATTTGCACCATCTCGCTGTTTTCAACATCAATTTTACGATATATTTATCACACCACTATAAATGTATTTTAAAATTGGTCTATTAAAGTCCACTTGTAGTTTGAAAGTGCATTTCAAATTTTTTATATCAAAGATAAAAAAAAACCTTAGTATATTAATGAACTATCCTCAAGTTTAGACAGACAGAAATTATGGTTTTATTTTAATAAATAATAAGGGAGACTGAATATTCATCAAATTTAATCATTTTCATTATAAATTAATTGAGGATATATTAAATATTCCTGGCAGGCGTCGAGTTAAATACTTTGCAATTAGGTGCTCTAGGAGTCTACAGGTTCTAGAAATTATATCATTGATTATTACATGCAATCAAAATTGCAAAAAAAATTATTCGACAACATTGTTGAAACAAGTAGGTTTTTTTTCTGTTACTTTTTATTAATCTAAAGTAACCTGTGACATTTTTTCGTGTGACCTTTTCCTACGACATATCTTATCGTAACTATTTTTCTTTGATATTTTTCCGCCAGTTCATATTGAGTTCATAAATTAATTAAGGAATCCATAGAATTAATTATAAGCAAGAATATTCCGTCAAAGTACAGTGAAATTAAATTGATTTAATTAATAAAAATACTTTAAAATGGTTCATGGCTGCCATGAAAAATAGCAAAAAAATCTCATTAGATTCGAATTTTTTAAATATTATTTCTAAAATGTTTGTAAATAATTTAACAGAAAAATATTTTCTAAATGAAATTTATTTTCAAATTTAAAAAAATGACTAAGCTGAAAATAGACTTTTTTTTACTGTAATGTGTACTACATCAGATTTAATGGTAATGGAATATAATAAAAGACTGATAAAATAGCTGATTTATTTATTTACCAATTTGTATATAAAAACTAAGTGACCTCTGACCTCAATGCCAATAGGAGGTCATAGCAGTCTATTTGCCTCGTTAAGTCATGGGCGCATAGCTCGTTTTGTAAAGATGGCCCCGTAGGACTTCCGGAGTCCTTCCTGGTCATCTCAGCGGCTAGGGTCAAGGAGTGAGAGTTACAAAACGGATAAAGTCAAACAAAGAAGATCATTTGGCACTAACTGGCACCATAAAGGCACTAAAGTAAGTATCTACCCACGTTTCAATGGGCAGATCTGTCCTTTTTTCCGTGGAATATCATTGACAATGACTAAAGGCATGACAAGCTTGTGTCATCTCGTCCGATTCAATATAGAATTAATGTTTTGCAAATGCTAATTACAAATTCTCACCATGACTAGCTTTTCTTACTGGACAAAATAATCTTTTGGATGTCGTTATTCTTTATTTATTTGTCAATTGTTTTAATCCCTCAATTACGGTGAGAAATAAAGCGGTGTATAATAATGTATAGAAACTTATGTCATCTTTTCGAGATTGTTTCTCAATTCCATTGATAATTTGAGTGGAACCAAGACTGCATAATATTAAGCCTTTTCTGGGTGTAATTCTGGGCTTGGTTTACGTAATGGAAAATAGAAACTAATTGAATAATATTAAGGTCGTAAAGGTCTGAAACGAGTGACCCATAACAGAAAAACATTTTCTTACAGCATGAATGAATTTGACTAAAAGAATAAAAAACGAGATTTCCCAACCGTTGTCAAGGAATCAAACGAGAGGTTGTCCTTGTGATTTTTGGCCTGTTTTTCATGGTCACAAACACAACTTTGCATTTATCAACTGAGCAACGATTGTTTTTTGAGAAATTTTAAACGTATTTTATTTGAACTGAACATATTTTTTTAATATAATTAATTGTCAAGTGCATTACATATCGTTTATAAAGATGCATAAATATTCTATTTTACTTTAATTAACGAATGAAAACTAGATGAGTCTGCTAAATATACGGTACATTCGTATGATCAGCCGCATCAAGGAGCGAGAAACAACGGTAGAAGACATTGAGAGAGCAGGCGACCTTGCCTTGGGGAACCTCGCTCCGCCCTGGCAAAGCGCCAACGATTTCATGCAATATTCATCGACCAAATTTATCTCGAAATATCATCGGTAAAACTCGTTTAACTGAAGAATTTATCCAAAGCAGCTAGAAGAAAAGTTCAAATCAACTGGATTTAAGTGTCTCGGTAAAACTTGACGCAATAATTGAACGATTATCGTGTAATCAGAATGAAGTTCAAGCTCAAAGTTCATTAAAAATTAAAATAAATTATTTTAATCTCGATTACTCACGACTCTCCTATTTATTGACTCGGAAATATTCGATCTGGTATATGACAATAATTCTATATGCAATTATAAGGGAAAACATTTAGACCAGTTTGTGGGCGCATGCAATGTACCAAAATAACTCAATTAAAATTGAACTTGCGAATTTACGTTCTCGTCGAGTTTTATTCACCAATAATATATTTTCCGTAATCTAGGAAGTGATTTATAATTGAACCGCTAAAATACGGTCAGAAGAGGAAAATAAAAAGAACATAATCCTTCACCATGTTTTATTGCGAAATTTCAAGCAAGGAATCAAAAGAGCAATCTATATGAAAAGAGATAAGTTGTTGACCATTTTGGATTCAACGAAAGAAGCAACCTAGGCAAAAACAAAATTTTATCCACAATGGTCGCCTGGAATTTAAAAAATTCTTCAAAAAGATAAAATATACTAACAAAAAAATCGCTTTTAAAACGAATAGTCAGATTGGTAAAAAATAGTAACTTTTACAATAACATAAAAATATAACAAAGTTTTGATATAAAAGTTTTCGTATTTTCTTACTTAGGAACTATACAAAAATACAAATATACAATCCATATAATGTCTTTTGAATGATACTCCGAGGCATCATTTCTTCATTTGACCCTGCTCGTGATCGATAGTCAATAAATAGCTCGGAAATCTTCTTTTCTATGTACATAAATGATGTTGGTAATAGGATCATTCGAGTTTCTTAGCTTAAGAGACTAGCAGCTGATGGGGCGGCATTTCATAATTTATATAGTTTAATCAGCACACTTTAGTCGGCAAATATCACTCACTATATACAATGCAAAAGGTTAAATTTAAAATGTAATCCAAAAAGAGATGTGTATGATATTGAACATTCTCGTTCTTTCATTTAATAAAAAATAAAGAACGAAAGTGATCAAATGTTATTTTGTTCGAAGCATATAATAATAATGAAAAATATACAGTAATCAAATATAAAAACAGTTCATAATGAATATTACTAATTGAGCTATTTACAAAACTAAGAATGGTAACAAGTAGTATTTCATTTTGAAATAAATTGCACATTGCGCAATTTGGATTAAAGGCAAAACGAAGGAATTAAAACGAGTACATTTTGGTGACGCGCGATATGGCAAGAGCGGATTGGATTCACGATACTTCACCCATTACATCACTCTGTAGGTCCAGAAAGTGGGGAGTATAAGCGTGCCTTCGATTATGGATGCCCATTCACTAAATGCCCGGACAATCATCGTAATAGAATTGCAGAATTTATTGATGAATCCGATTCATCAGTAGATGACGGACCTTCTGCTGGCGCGTGCATTTCTATCCGTCGTGGCTGCATTCTACCTCCAAAGAACTTAGGTCTAGGAATCATCCTCCAATCTTCGTCGCTTTCGGAGCCTGTAGGTTCTGTACGCTTGCTCTTCTGTTTATCTTGCTTTCTCATTTGCTCTACTTGATTCTTAGATATTTGTCTGTGGTACATTCTAGGATACGTTTCATACTCATCTCCCGAACTAGATGAACTGTTAGGACTATTGCCGTCGCTGTATTCCTGGGTACGATAAGGCTCTTCCCTACGCAGGGTGTGTGACTTTTTCACTGCAGGAGCCTTAAGGGCCTGCTCCACACGTAGAGCATCGAATAAAGAATGACCAGTCTTTTGTACAGAACGAGTCTTCTTAATTCGGTTTAAGTTTTGAACCGTTTTCTTGTAATGAATCATTTCAACGGATTCGTAGATGTTATCATTGGAGGTTGCGTTCCTTATGTTGGCAATCATTGCTGCTGTAACTGAAGTATCACTTTGAATGCTGTGACGATGTTCTTTTTGACCCTTGGCGAACACTGTGGAAGAGGATTTAGAGATTCCCTTGGAACGGTTTCTGGTTCCCATATCCTGAACAGGACGCTGACGTGGCATGCTCATGAAGTTATCCAAGTAACTGACATCATTACAGGATCCCATCAATTTAAGACTATCAAATTTATAAGGATTAAAGTCTCCTCTAGCCATCACCATTCGTTCGTAATCTTTTCGGTCACGAATATTTCGCACTTTGATATCTTCATAGTGAGGATGTAATTGTTGTTGTTGTTGT